>VZRQ01005763.1:436786-485167 GCA_013397975.1 Machaerirhynchus nigripectus
AATGAAGTAGCTGTGATCCACTTGAGAAGCCTGAACCGAGAGATAGCGATGAAGTGAAGACCCTTGCTCCCAGGGGAAAAGAAGACCTCTGTTCCTGAGATGAAGATGGTCCTAGAGGTAGATGAAGAGAACCTTTGCTCTTGAACAGCTCATCCTTAAAATAGTACCCCATTAGCTAAGACTGAACCCTTGAAAAGAGCTGTGGGGAAAGCTGTAAGTCGAGGGAAGCGACTTTTCACATGCCAGCAGAAAACCACCCCTGGCGGCTGTTGTGCTGTGACGTGGAAGCCGCGAGAAGATTCTTTCTTGTGGAGAAGGCCCATAGCATGGGCAAAAGAGACTCCTCTCCCTAAGCGAACTGATGAAAGACTATTATAGAGGTGGTGAACTGACTGAAATAATCCCAAGTTTGTGTCTTTATGTTGTAACTGGGAAGAGGGGGGAGGATGGGGGAAAGAGAAGTGTTCTGAAGGTTTGTTTTGACCATTATTAATCTTTTTTTTTTTCTTTTAGTTTTGTTAATAAACTTCTTTACATTCTTTAAGTTTGCAGCCTGCTTTACATTCCTTCTAATTCTTATCTCACAAAAGGTAAAAGATGCAAACAAACCCACTACATAGTGGAAGGTGCCCCTGCCAATGGCAGGAGTGTTGGAAGTAGATGATTGTTATGGTCCCTTCCAACCCAAACCATTCTATGTTTCTAAATAAACACAATTAGCCAGAGAATGCCTTCTTCCTCAAGTACAACTGATGAATGTGGTCTGCAGCAAATAATTAATAGAAAATAAAAAATAGTTTGACCAGGAGAAACCTCTGCTAAGTGAATATATTTTTTCCTAGTTTCTTTTCTGGAAACATCCTCACCTTTATAATAAGTATGGAAGACAATACAACTTAGAATTTATCTTAGGTCAAACTGGAGACTTAAAGATGTTCTGCTACACAGAAGATACTTCCTGTAGCATTCTTCATGGACTGCTGTTCATGGATAGACATAAAAGGTGATTTTACAAACTATGTCACTACCAGGAATTGACCATAACAGAGAGAACTGATCATCAGAATTGAACTCAAAGAGTGTTTCATCACCTGAAACCTGATGGCTCTGGTGATTCCAGAGTGTTTGGGAGCAGATGAAAGTGCTGTGTTTGGGAGCAGATGAACTGAATTTATATCAACAAATATAAATATCAGTAGTGTCTCAGTAAGTCAAATGAAGGTGCTCCTTTTGTCTGAAATCAAGAAATAGCCATTCAGGGAGTTAGTCATTGCATTCTGCAGTACATGACTAAAACAAGAGCAGGTGAAAACTGCTCTGACACCTCCAGTTTCTCTCCATGGATTGTAAAAGGAGATCGTGGGTGATTAGGTCAGGTGGCTGCCTCAAAATACCTAAGACTTGGAATGATTAAGATAAGCAATGGCAAAAAGGTCTGTTATAGCAATATGAGGCATAGCACCTTTTTTATAACCTTTTTCAACTCTTCAATGGAGTTTGATGCTGTTTTAAAAAAGCAATTTCTTATCATAGTCATAATTGTAGGCAATTAATATACTATGCATAAGCTGAATAAATATTATCTTGATACCATTTGCTGCCTTTTTTTTGAAAAAAATGAGACCTCCTAATACTGACTGGCCTTTAGAAAAAATTCCATTCAGCAACATTTCAAAACTGCAACACAAGTGATCAAGACACATGAAACAGAAAGGTTAAGAAGATAAATACCTGATTACAAGGAATTAGTTTTAGCCTTTGTTTCCAATTCCTTGACACTTCCTATGATTTCCCTTGTACACACTTACAGCGCTCTTAGGAATGTTGAGGAGTCTTGCTATGAAGGGTAAGTGTGTAATTACAAAAGAGAAAAAAAAACTACTGTGCACATGAGGTGAAATGATATTATGATGTGTTACAAATTTAGGTTAAAATTCATTGCTTATGCACAGAGCAAATGGTCTGTAACTACTGAGTGGTCCCACCACAGGTCCAATCTGTTGGTCATTAGCTGTGGGAGGCTGTTCCGGTGATACACACTGACCTTATTAACATCATACAAAGGTGGGCAAAAATGTAGTGATTCCCTGTAAACAAAAATATTTCTAAAGTATACTGAATAGTGTAGAAGAGAAAACAAAAGAAAAAAAAAAGACTAAAAAAAACTCCAAATCAAAACTGTCCCTGAACTTATGAAAAGGTTTAGCAACAGAACAAGAATATCAGAGAATTCTTATATTATCTCTGCTTCACATTTGAGGTAATGAGGTAATAAAATTTATGTAGTCATTATGAGAATGCATGCTAAAGACAGGCATTTTAATTTCTGCATAAGCAATGCACATAAAATTTTTCATAAATACAGCTATAATTTAGAATAACAATTAGAATACATTAAAGTTCTTTTGATTGTTTTTTCCTCATATTTTTTCATCTTAATTAATGTAATACAAAAGGAGATTTTAAGCTCTGGTTAATTTGTTTTTCTCCGAGTAAGGTACTTGTGCAAGCTTCTAATTGCATAAAAATGTGAGGGGGAGGTGAACTGAAGAAGCAGTAATATCAATGCCCCCTTGAATATCCCATTAAACAGTTTTAAATAGATGCTTGGATCTTTTAATTGCCAATATAAAACTGTCTGAAGATTTGATATTTTATATACAGAGCCTCTTAACGGCTTCCTTTTTTCAAACTCTGACCATGCTAAACACTTGATATCCCACAGGAATTTGCATAAAAATGTCATAGCACACTTCTGAAAAAGTGAATACAGCCCTTGTGAAAAAAATTTATGAAGGTGTCTTGATGTTTAAAAAAGAAGATAAGCAAGATTTGGAAAACATTTGATGGATTAAAAACTTATCTATCATTGAAGCTAAAAGAATGAAGAACAATAAACTCTTTAACTCACACTGAGCGTACTTTTCTAGCTCTTACCATAGATATGTTAAGTAGTAAAATAGTATTTCTGAATTTAGTTAAAAATAAGTCAAGTTATAATATATTCATATCCCCAGATATCCCAGAAGCCATTGTATGTTTACTTCCTCTATTAAAATGTAAAGTGGAAGTGTGTTCACACTCTTCCATAAAAATGTGAAGCATTTTCTTCAAAATGTCCATGTTAGTTAGAAAAAGTAAAGAAATGGATAATTCATAAAACAGATAATAGTTGTCATTGATTTAAACTTAGTTTAATCCTACTGTTTCCCAACTAAGACCGTACCAGGACTAGTGTACCTTAAAGTGAACAGAAAATGAGTTCAGTTTGAAAACAAATAGATTGATCTGGTTTCAACTGATTCATCTGGGTTCTCCCCCTAAGGGTAGCTACCTTTAGCGATAAAAAGCCAAACTATGAGACTGTTACCTTTCCTCATAAAGGATGGTGATTCTTTCTACACTTACGTCACTTTGCAAGTGCTGTCTGGATCAGTTTTGTAGGGACAGAGACTCTTTTGAGCTCGTTGTTGAAAAATAAATAGCATGTAAGAAAAGGAGATTTAGAATTCTATTTTTTGTTTGTTTCCATTTCTCAGTTCATCTAATTTTCAAAGCTATTTTGCACATTTTGAATTTTTTTTTACTTCTGGTACCAGGATGGTCAGTTTTAACCTGAAAACAACTATTTTTGAAAGCTTCTTCTTTACACAGTGTTACTGTCTTCCAGAGAATAGACTGTGTGTTGAGCCAGCCATTACCTGCAGGCATGCAGCAAATGTGGGAGTGTCATTGATAAATATTTGGGTCAGCCAAGAATCTGCTGCTGAGTGTGGCTTCTGACCACACTGCATAGAGATGTGGTGTACAGAAATGGTGAGAAAATGTCAGATAACATAAACTCATGTGACATCAATAGAAGAATAAGAATAAGCAGAGGAAACCCACTGAAATTAGGCTGTGCGCTTGATCTGATGCTGTGACCTTTGCAAAAGAATGTATTATAACTAAATCTAGTAAAGTATAACTTCACAGTTTCTATTTCATTTTAAAAGCTCCAGATATAATGAAAGGAGAAAAGATCAGATGTGCAGTGTTAATGTTATTGTATTTTAAGTTTGCTATTGCAGTATAAAACATCTTTCCTTTTCAATGGCATACTGTTGTGAAGTTGAGGATTTTAGAGCTCCTTAGTGCCATGCAATAGAATTATTAAGATTTGTAGATTTCTTTTATGTGACAACAAATACAAAGTTTTTGTGGGGGAAAGAGTGAGTTTATCTAAGTCTTGAACTGTAATACTTTTAAGAGAAAGATCAATATACACTTAATCCTCTTATAGTCAGAAATGATTTTTCCAAGCACAGCAAAATAAAATCAGAAGTATTTTTGACAATTTGTATTAAATTTGCATATTTTATTTTCCTGTTCTTTTTTTTCCCAGTTTTCCAAAACATCCTTTAATCTTTAGTTTGTAGTATTTTAAGTTATTAATGGAAGAGATGTATAAGATACTAATGTAAAATAAAATTAAAAATTATGGTTGGGGGTAGCATGATAACAAGATTTACATATTCCAGTCTAAAATAAATTATTTTTAAAGTTTATTTTATTCTATTTTACCTTTTGTTTATTTAAAAGTGTGCCAGTCTGCAAGGTAAAGATAATGAGTTGTGAAATTACAGAATTAAGTGCAATATAAGTATTAATTAATGGCTCCTTTCCCTAATATAAATTATTTTAGAGGCACTATATGCTATGAGAAGCCTGCCATATGTTACTCAGAGAACATTAATCCCGAAATCACGTTACAAATAAGCAACGCAACATCTGAAGACTGTTAAGCCTTGTTTTGAAGATATATTTATGGGTTTATTCATACTATACTAGGCAGTTATTTCATTCTTTTCAGGGAAGTAAACGGCTGTGAGGTTTGCTCTGTGCCACTGAAGATAGCGCAAGTTTTATCACAAATTGCAAGGAAAAAAGAAAAGAAACCCAACAAAAAAACCATCCACAGCCTTGTTGATATCCAGATATTCCAAGTCTTTTCTTCCATTTCATATTGTACAGTCTCTCTTTTTGTGCCTTTTATATAGTTGAATAAATAGTAATTTAAAAAGAAATATTTCTAATACTGTAATTTTCAGGTCACTGAGGTGTTCAGTCAGGGTGATTAAGCCTTTTCTTCACTTTTTCTGTGGAGTTATTTATATAGAGCTACGATTATTTATAAAAACATATTTCGATATACTGTATGTTTTGTAAACCCTGAGTAAATAAGTTTGCATTTGTTATCAATCCTTTTTTTTTAGGCTGCCTGGAATTAAAAGAAGACACCATTGAAAATCTCCTAGCAGCTGCCTGCCTCCTCCAGCTCCCACAAGTAGTAGAGGTTTGCTGCCATTTTCTAATGAAGCTTTTGCACCCATCCAACTGTTTGGGGATACGAGCATTTGCTGATGCACAAGGATGCACAGAGCTCATGAAGGTGGCTCACAACTACACCATGGTAAGGCAGTTTTGGAATATCTAAATTATAATCTTGTGAATCCTGTATGTCCTCTATAAGTAAAAATTCCTTGTTAGTTTTTGGATTGAAATGATTCTGTATTATATTCTATATTTCTATGGGACTTTATTTCAAAAGTGGTCCTTTTGCAACCATAGCAGTGGTGATTCCTAGGAACTTCAGTGAAGTTTTGAGAATTGGCCTTCAATGATGGATGCTCTGTCTGCTGGGTCAGAACTGTGTAAGACTTATTTAGATGCATGATCACATACAGGTAATAATAGTAAAGTGTATGTAAGTCATTATAATACTTTTTAATCACTTTAGTTTAGCTTTTGGGAAGCTTTGTAATTGTCATTGTTCTGCATGGGAATTTTTCAAGGGAAGTTTTGTTGGGTTGTGGGTTTGGGGTTTTTTGTCAAGAATTATCCCTCCTTTTAGTCATCTGTGAAGTGGATTAAGCCAGGAAGTTCTGGAAATCAAGAATTTATCTGGTAATATTTAGTATTTTTCTACTTACATCTGACAGAACAGGTATGGAATTAATATAAAAATTTAACCAGAATCAATGAAGCAGAAATATGCTACTTTTTCAGAAATTAAATCATATTGGTAGCCATTTCATTCTTCATAGTTTGACAAAATTAAAAACATCTGGCTCGTGAAATTAAATTTACATAAAGAGTAGATTATATATAATTTATGAAAAATAATGGTCCTTTTAGGTCTCTACTGAAATTAATATTGAAGTAATAGAGCACATTTCAATTATTCTGATTCTCTTGTTCACCAGTTATGACCTTATTTTATTTATTCTTTTCTGCAACTGATAGCACATTGCAATTCACATGTTTAACTGTGTTTTTTTACCACTACAGTTCAGGTACTTCTACCCATTTCACACATCTGGAGCAAGTTCTGTGGTTTCTCTGTATTTAGGCGTTTAAACTGTAGTGTTACAGGTCCAAGTTAGTCAGTTAAAGCTTCTTCTGTTAGTGGAGAGAAATAAGCTGTCAGAGCAGCATTCATGAGATCTTCTTTCGAATGAAATTACATTAGGACTGAACAGATGTGTTTCAAAAAAATCCAACCTTTTTATCAATGTATTTCTTAGATTTATATATTACTTTCATATTTTCAGTTTGTTTTGTTGTATGAACATGAAAAAAATAGAGAAAAACATTTATTTTTTTTTATTATTATTACTTATGATTCTTTAAAAGAACTTATTGAAATATTTTTGGATGAATGAAATTACTCACTATAGTACATTTGAAGACATGTGTCTAATATATATCTAATGTATCACAAAGTTCATGAAGATCTGTGCCGGGTCTAACATATTGGGTATATCGTCTATTATTCTTTTAATGCAGAGATCTAAAATCTCAGTTATGTGTAATGGGAAAATCACCAACAAAAGATGGAAGATCAAAACAAAAGTCAATTGTGATTAATAAGCAAGCTCTTCAAGGGCATTTGCAAGCATGCACAAGTCATACTTTCTCCTTGCCAGAAAAACAATTAATCACAATGAAATGACAATATTTTTCTGTGACCCAGTGAAAACATAACCCTAAAAGATAACGGTAGTGTGTGATATTTTCATAGCATTGTGTTACTTCATTTAAGTGTG
Organism: Machaerirhynchus nigripectus; assembly: GCA_013397975.1. Taxonomy (NCBI): domain Eukaryota; kingdom Metazoa; phylum Chordata; class Aves; order Passeriformes; family Dicruridae; genus Machaerirhynchus; species Machaerirhynchus nigripectus. The sequence continues at coordinate 443,875 of VZRQ01005763.1, forward strand.
AGTCAGCTCACATCTATCTGACTTACTGTTTTGTGTTAACGTGTGTGGGAGACCAGTTGTGAGTGGGGAAGGAGTGCCTTATTGCCTACCTTCAGTGCAGCACTCTCAATCAAACAGAATCTACATAAAAGTGATTAGTTCTTCTACATGGATACATCACCAGTAAAATTTACACAGTTCAAGGAAGATACCCTGAGAAGCTTGATAGAGGAACACCAGAAACCTGGGAATGTGAAGAAAGGGGAGGAAAGTGATGAGCACAGGCAAAGAGCAGATGCATAGTCTCTAAGGTGACAGAAAGCATTATTTTTTCCTTCAGACTCCAGGGAAGTAGTATGGACTGTGATGAGGGCAAACATAAAGTAGGGCAAGAGGGAGTTAGTATAACAAACTCCTCCAGTCTTATGCAGAGGATTTGAGGGGAAGCTCTGGCTAAAAAAAGGATGGAAAAATCACTGTTTCTTTAAAAAAACGTTCTCTTGCTTTCAAGAGAACTTCAAGGCTCTTTCTTTAAAGCTTTTCAGGGTGCTTTTTTTAAGGGTTCAAAGTGATGTATCTCAAATTCTAGCTCTGTGAATCTTCTTCCACAGTGTTACTGCAAAAGCTTGTTGTGAATAGAAAGTAATAGTAGTCCCTTAACTCTGGAATCTTGTGCAGTTGTTTGCTTGAGATAAAAAAACTCAGAGAAGCAATAGCTCTATACTGGTGTAGGAATGGGGAGCAAGACAAAGTTTTTCAAATAATCTTGCAAAAATAGATTTCTAGATGTGCTTATGCAATTGATTGTGTAATAATTTTGAGATATGACTCAAGTTAAATCTCATCTTTGAATAATTTTGCTTCTTAGCTAATTACATAGTTGAAATTAAATATTCATTGATTCATTTGAAAAAAACAACTAATTAAATAATAGCTCTCTGCCTGCATTATACCTGGCAAATGTTATACAGCTTTTCTCCAACAATTACTTTTAAGTAGAAAGTAATTCACAATTGTCTTCACAATAGCATTTTAATGAAAATCAGTATATTTTCATGAAATAGTTTGCTTCATTGAATTTCCATAAATGTTTTAGTCTTAATTTTTCAAAGAAATATGCTTGCCTAGTCTCAGACTTGATATAAGTTCTAAATTATGTTGTTGTTATATACATATATAATTTGCTTTGTGCTTTCACACAACATGTTATGAGGGCAAGACATTTGAGCTTGGAAATTTTTTTATATTGAAGAAGAAAGAGCTCCTAAAGAGCAGACCAATTAATTTAAGAATCCTGTTGACAGGAGACAAATAATTTCAAACACGTTATCTGTCACACTGAATAACTTCTATTTCCCTAACCATGAAATCCATGGAAACAAAAAATACAAATTTTTATTTGCATCGTGCTCGCAGGTATGTCCTGTGATGTAAATAAAAAAATCATTAATTTAAATGATGTAAATAAAATTCATTAACTATAAAGTTACATATCCCTTTCCATGAGCAGAGGTATAATACCCCTGGTATTTACTGGGATATTTAGTCTTCACTGTTAAATATCAAATTATTATTTTGAAATGCAAAATCTAAGCGAGGAAAAGCATATGTGGTCATAGAAGAGGGGAGAAAGTGAGGAGATGAAGATAAGAAAAGCAGTGAAGGAAAATCAGGTAACATTTGAGAAATCTTAGAAGATAGATTTGCCATATAGCAAATTATGAGGTTGATGGAAGAAAAGAGGAAGCTGGATTTCATAAAAATTTAATGAACAATGAATGTTGGTGATTTCTATGTTTGCATTCCCTGTACATTTTAGAAATGGAACTTTGACGGCAACAATTTAAAGGAAAGCTTTACAAGGAAGAAGTTAATAAGAGCAAAAATGTAAATTGTTGTTGGTTTCTTTTTTAGACACATCAGATTTAATGTATTTTTTTTTGTTATTTCTGAAGTATAAAAATGCCCTGCCAGTGGTTTATGGTGTTATTTTTTTTCTTAATTATTTTTAATGAATCTACTAATTTAAATGGCAGCACAAATATCCGTGTCTCTTGATTTAAGACTTCTGTACTTCTTAATTGCAATCTGGGTTGTTACTAGCTTGTCAGTTTCTGAAAGCTTTCAATCTGCAGAGCCATATGTCTGATAAGTTTAAATTCCTAATTTATTGCCAGAGTTAAGTTAGATGATAGTAGAGTGAAATGCATGTGTGATGTCTTTTAAAAAAAAATAAAAGCAGCAAAATGGAACATATCAATAAGCTGAAGCAAATGATTTCTTCTAGCAAGCATTTTTAGTGACAGTTCTTTATTCTTTTAGTTATAAGGGGCTTCGTATGTAGGGAAGCTAACCTCTAAAGTCCGCAATTTATCAGCTTGTCATACTTGTCAGAAATTAAAGTCATACTGTATGTACTTATCTGTCTCTTTAGAAAACAGAGTGTAGTGTAATTTGAAATTTTGATGGCCACCTTGTTGGGATGCAATTATTTTTAGAGTAGAAGATGTTTTAAAATATGTTCTATTTTGAACCATTGTATGTTTATTGGTGAAAGTTTGTAATAGACCATACTAGAATAATGGATTCTGCAGCTTTAATGTACCATTAGCCCTTCTTACAACAACGACTTTGCTACGTTGGTAAATATTGAAGGAGGAAAAGTAAGCTGTGTTTTTCCCTAAAAAGATAATTGCAGTTTCATTTTAAAGCATGGGAAATTATAAAAAAAATACTCATACTTGGTATGGTTTTGAATACAAATTTGATTTGCTTTCTTTTTCCCCATAAAGACCATGGTTCTACTCGTGTTACATTGTATAGGTAATGCTTAGAAATTAAGGGTGTTCCCTTCAAAGATATAGTACCAGTTTCTTCATCTCATTATCATGCCATTTGAGTGAAACCTGATTGCTTCAAACAGAAAACTGAAATACCTCATAGATATAACTATTTAATCTGTCAGTGCTTCACCTCTCAGGAAGCTTCACTTAAACCTCAGTGATCATTTTACATCTTGAAACTGCAGTTTGAAAGTTGAAATGATAGAGCTTGTTCCACATTTTTATATCACCATATTTCAAAATGAATTGCTAAACATAAACTTGGAAAATCTTCAAATTACTTTGATGCACTGAGCAGAAGAATGGCCATAAGTAAAAATTCCTTGACCAGAGAACATAAATGAATAAAGTGATTGATGTGTCTGTAACCCAGTCATAACGTTAGCAATATAAAGGACCCTAACATATGTTACAGTTCCAGGCCTGGGAGATGCAGAATGTTTGGAAGTTCCTTTGAATGAAGTGGTGAGAGGTGTTTAGCTTCTCAGAGATGCAGTTCTGTGCTTTGCACTGCAAGGGTCATTAGTTCCAGCACAACAAAACATTATTCAAACTTAATTATGAGCACGTAAGTAATCTCAGGGACATGTACTGACTGTATGTGGACTCTAATTTACTGAGAATTCGGATTGTACCGCAGATGTAGAAACTATTTCATTTAGTTGAAGTGTATGCCTCATGCGAATTTTTTAATGAACTTTTATGGTGAAAAGCTTCAGTGATCATTTTATTAGTTATGTTTATTATCTACGTTACAAAATTTCACAGTTAAAACCTGTTGGGGTGGAGTGGGGAAGGAGAGATGTGTAAAACCTTTTCCTTCAATTTACAACAGTTAATCCTGAAACATATAGAAATATTGTAATGTTAATCCATATTCAAATTAAGAAAAATATTATTGAGATGTTGGTAGATAGTGATAATAAATGTCATTAATGAGTTGTAGTTGTACATTTAGACATCAGGGGTTTATTTCAGTGCTAATATAGCTTTAAGTAAAGTCAGATAACAAGTGAGGCAAGAAAACTCTCTGGGGTTGTAATTTAACAGTTCTTTAGTGCCATGGTAAGGAACAGTATTCCCCCATTTAGTGTTCCCACTAAATCACTCCAAACTGTGCGCTACTCACTCACTCCTGCTTTTCTCTCCCCCTCCTCTGTGCAGTGGGACTGGAGAGGACACTTGGAGGCACAAATGGTAAAGATGTTGAGATAAGAACAATTTACTGGGAACAGCAGAGAAGGAACAGTAACATCAACAAAATTATACAAATGACAAAGTGTACAAGAAGGAGGCAAATTGTTCACATGTTCACTATGGGGAAACCCCACAACAATACTCAACTGCTTCATCTACTACACTACCTGACCTGGAAGGGAGCTTTTCCCAAGTCCCTGGAAAATTATATGAGGTGATATAGAATAACCTCCAGGTCCTAGCTATCCTTCCTCCTGACTACTGCAACAATTAACCCTGACCTGGCTGGAACCAGGACATTTTTCATATGCTGTTTAACATCATATATCTACAGGGTCGTAAGTTGGCTTTCTACTATTTAATGTAGCTGACCACATGCTGCTCAATAGATACTGATCAGATAACAGGTTTTTTAACTTCAAATTGTACTTTGTTTCCACCACTTTGACCTCCTTACCACCACATTGGTGACATATGGATAAATAGGCAATGAGATGGATGGCAAGCTGACTGGACAGACAGGCCCAGAGACTTGTGATCTGTAGTAAAAAGTACAGCTGGTGACCAGTAAAGAGTGACGTTCCTCAGGGATTATTTCAGGCGCCAACACTGTCTAGTAACTTTATTAATTATTAGATGGTAAGATGGAGTTCTCTATCAGCAAGTTTGCAGATGTCATCAAACTGGCAGGAGGAGATGATTGATATGTTTGAGAACAAGGCTGCTGTTTAGAGAGCATGCTGAAACAATGGGCTGAAAGCACAGAATCACTAAATCTTTAAGGTTGCAAATGACCTCCAAGATCAACTCTCGCCTTCTAATAAATACCACCATACCCACTAAACCATGTAACAAAGTGCTACTTCTACTTGTTTTTTTAATATCTCAGGGGTAGTGACTTCCCCAGGTCATTGGAGAGCCTGTTCCAATGCTTCAGCACTCTTTCAGTGAAGAAATTTTTCATGATATTCAACCTGAACCTCCCTTGGTGCAACTTGAGGCAGTTTCCCTCTCCACGTCCTATTTCTAGTTTGGAGAAGATGCCAAACCCCACCTCAACACAAGCTCCATTCAAGTAGTTGCAGAGAGCAATAAGGTCTCCCCTGAACCTTCTTTTCACCAGGCTAAACCACCTCAGTAACCCCAGTCACCCCAATAGGATTTATGTTCCAGACCCTTCACTAGCTCTGTTGCTTTATGGCCATTCAACCCCAGTGCTGCATGGGGTTGTTGTGACCCAGGTGCAGTACCTGCACTTTGCCATGTTGTACCTCATACCACTGGCCTTGACCCATCAATCCAGCCTTTCCAGATCCCTCTCCAGAGCTTTCCTGCCCTTCAGCACATGACTCTTCCTGCCATACATTTTGTCTGCAAACTTACTGAGGGTACACTTGATTCTCTCATCCAGATAACAAATAAAGGTATTAAAAAGGCCTGGTCCCAAAAGTGAGAAACAACATGAAGTTCACCAAAGGTAAATGCAAAGTCCTGCAACCTAGGGACACATAACCCCATGCACTGCTACAGGCTGGAGAGCAACTGACTAGGAAGCAGCTCTGCAGAAAAGGACACCAAGCTGAATGTAAACCAGCAATGTACCCTTGCTGCAAGAAGGCTGTGAATATCCTGGGGGGTATCAGTGAGAGTGAGAAAGTTGGAGAAGGTGGTCTTTCTCTATTTGGCATGCATGAGACCAAATACAAAGTGCTATGTCTCCTTTTTTATTCCTCAGTACCAGAGAGACGTGGATATAATGGTGTTAGTCCAGGGGAGGTCACCATGCTGGACACTGGAACACACAGTGCATGGGGGAAGTCTGAGGAAGCTGGGCCTGATGAACCTGCTGTACTGAGGGAGGCCTTACTGCTCTCTGCATCTACATGATGGGGGCATACAGACAAGAAGGTGCCAGACTGTTGTTGGGGGTGCAGATTGATAGGCAACAGACACAAATTAGAAAATACAAAATTCCAACTGGATATTAAGATTATTTTTTTTAGAACAATGGGAGTCGTTAAATACTAGGAAAGCAATGACCACTGGAATTTTTGGGATCTGTTCTTAGAGGTATTCAAGACATGACTGAAAATGTTGCTAAGTAACCTAACCTAGTTAAGACATGCACTGAGCAGGGACTGTGACTAGATGAGGTCACTTTGAACCAAAATTATTTTGTAAGGCTATTAAATGTATTTCCTGTATGGTTTTGGTGTTCTTAGATATGAGCTGTGTATCCAGGGATGACATGAAGCAAAAGTTCATTTTTTTGGGGGGGGTTTTTTAATTTTACTTTTCAAGCAATGTGCAACAGATGGGTTTCCTGGAGCTAGCATTTAATTGACTTTTATTAGCAATAAGCTATTGGTAGCATGTTAGCAACAAATTAACACACTGAAATTTTAAAATATTCTGTAATTTTTTGTTTCTTATGCTCAGAGTACTAGCTTGGAGTAAAACGTTTAATTACATCTCTATTTAAAATGCTGACTAGATCTACATAGAATGCTAATTAAAAAAAAACAAAAACAACAAAACAGATCCCTTCACTTGACTAGTTAAATTCTGATTTTTAAAGCTGTTATTTTGATACTCTAACTGTTTAGGAGTTGTTCTTTTATAAGATCCTTCCTCTCTCTAGCATCCCTTGGACAAGTAAAATTACGTTGAAAATATTCCAAAGAAGCAAGAATACTTGAAATAAATAATATTGCCCGAGATACGGAAATTAAAATGAAAAACATTTTGGAACTTGTGATCCAGTATCAATTATGCCTGACGGGGAAGTATACTTTTTGAGGTTTAGAATTTTCTCTGTTTTGCCCCTTTAAAGCCATACTAGTGATACACAAAAGTCAACGATTACAACAGTGCAAACACAAGCAAGAGTCACAAAATCCTTGCAACTTTCAGATGAGCCACTGTCTTAGGGTGACTTTATCCTGTTGTATCCCCTATCACCGCTCTATACCCAGATATGATCCTGAGCCTTTCTGTGCCTTTAAAACTGGGTGCAAGAGAGAGAAGAAAGAAAACTGAGTGAACTTTTCAAAACAGTTTGTGCTTCTGCTGCTGCTGCTGAGGAGCGAAGGAAGAACCCTTTCTGCTTCTCTCAGCTTTTCGGCTCTGTTTCTCCGGAGAGAGACTGAGAGTTAAGATTCTTTCTGGGGCTTCGGCTTTTCCCTTCTTCTCTTCTGGACTGTTTCAACATCAGAACATCAGAACTCACTGGGAAAACTTTCCACCTTAGGCCCAGAGGGGGCCCAAGCCGACCCAGCTCCAAGGAGGAGGAGAGAGACCACACCCACAGAAAGACTTTAAAATCTTCCCAGGTTTCTCTCCACAGAGAGACGTTTTGTTATTTAGCATTATTATTCTTTTCCTGTGTGTTTTTTAAATAAATAGGGTTTTTTTTCCCTTCACTTTCCTCCAAGAAAAATCTTTTTTTCCTGAACCTGGTGGGGGAGGGGTGGCTGTAACCTGCCTCCTAAGAGAGGACATTCAAATTCAGATGTTCCTCTGAAATTTGTCCCAAACCAGCACAACCACATAATTTGATCCTTTATTTATCTTGATAAGGATGACTTTCTTAAAATATTTCAGTAGCTTTTTAAAATATAAACTATTATTAGTATTATTATGACTCCTACTCCCAATTCCTTTTTTTCTTTTCTTTTTTGAGAAGAAATCGTACTTTATAGATCACCTTTCACACTTTCAGTATTTTTAATAGTCTTGTTTGAAAGTCATAATCAGCACTTAGCACAGTGTGCTGCTTTCATTTTAAGTTCTCTTTAGTACAGCTGTGACATAGCATGTTACAGCACCACTCCATCAAGACACAGTTGGAGAAGAGGAAGGTAAGAGCATTTCAAGAACTAGCATATGGACAGCAAGGTAATTAATAGAAAATAGAAAAGACAACTGCTGGTACTAAAATGCTGTGAAATCTACAGGAAAATAGTTAAGGAAATAGTCTATAGCACTTTAATCACAATTTGATGGCTTCTTAATCATCAGTAACTGCAATTTAGTTGCCTAGATGCTACGTCAAAAATGTTAGTAAGGCAGAATTTTGTATTATTCCTAGAGAGGGCTGCTCTGTAAAGCAGCACCCTCAGTTGAATAACCTTTTTACATTATACACAATTCTCAACAGTTTCTCTAGCTTTGTTTTTCAAGTTTATTCTAGTTCCATAAAACTGAATATTCAGAAGCAATGTTAATATCCCATTGAACTAATACCTTTTGTGCTTTAGACATATAATTGCATACTAGGGGTACTCTGATATGTCTCTTCTTCATATGGTGATTGTCTGTGGGGTCAGCAGATCTACATCTCAGTCTCTCGAGTGAAGGATATATCAATTCATAAATCATGCTTCATCTCACTGAACTGTTGGCAGCAATAAATTACTGCTCTTAGAGGTAGCTCAGGACAAGCAGACTTAACCTAACAGGCATTGGTGAGTGCCTAAAATCAGTATGAATCTGTGTCAGTACGTACAGAATTGCAAACATCAAACTAAAAAAGCACTCCAAAGACAGGGAATCTTGGAGGATTTTCTTGGTATTCATGGAAGACAATGAAGATGAGAAGCAAGATAGCTGAATCTTGCAGCTGTAAATTCAAACCTTTGAGTCTGCATGCCACTGTAAAATCAAATACCTGACATTTTTGCACGTTTTTTGTAAGATTAAAAGATGTGTCCCAGTACTGGAGATAAGCATTCTTTCTTTGTTTTCATGAAACAAAGGATGGGTATTCAAGGATGGGTAAATACAAAATAGCACATGAGTACTTAGATTGTGTGTGTAGAAAATTAATTGGCTAAATTATCTGAAAATGTAATATGTATTGAAGTTCCAGTTCAGGGGTACCAAGAAAGCATGACATAAGCTTTAAGTGCATTTTCTGTCTGCTATTCCCGACTCTTTAAGATTGAGAAGAGGTCCTTTAGGGTAGAAAGAAGACTCACTGTCACTTTCTGTGGATTGGACAGGATGATTGAACTGATACTGGTATGGGGAACTCTGGTAGGAAAAACAGAAGAAGGAAAGATACAGGAATGAGACATGATAGAAAAGAGAATCAGTCTTTGGACTATGGTTGAAGTAAACATAAGAGTATATGACCAATAGAAATCTTTCTCTGTAGAAACTCCATCAGCAAGATTCTTGTCCCCACTCATTGTTCTGCTTTCTGAAATCATCAGTGGCTCATATTGTTAAAATTTCTTGAAAATATTCAGTCTGATTCTGGCAATAATATGTTCAGTATAATGCAGGGCAGGCTTCTCGTTTCTCTGTTGACTAAGAAAGAATTTGCAGTCATACGAACACAAAGGCAATGAAATCTCAAGGAATGATATGTTTTTTGATACTTCCAGTACTGGGAAATAAAAGATAACGCTTCAGAGTAGAGGTTAAACCTGGTCTTTCCTGAAGCAGTATGAAAAACTGAGACTTTACAGTGTTCTGTCAGTGTAAAGGAACCCTTCAATACAATAATGACAGATGTTAGAGAATCACAATACAGAGATACTCAGAAAAAACATCACCTGCAAGTATTTCTTCCTAACTGGAGCCAGGGAGACAAAAGAGTATATGTTCTCATTTATACCATCAACATTAAAAAAAAAATCATTATTATTAGATAAGACTTTGGTCTTTCCATTTCATTGGCATGCTACTCCATACTGAGACTTTTTATATGCTGGTTCATAAAATACTTCATTTTATTCACATTCAGAAAACTTGTGGTATTGCAAACTTTCAGAAAGTTTCTTCTGTCATGGAAACATCACAACCTTGCCTTAATAAAGACTTGGGTGACTGGATATAATGAGCTGTGGCTGGCAATACAATGCTAACAGAGTGTGATAAGCCTTGGTACAGGCTGTGTGTCAGCAAGCAAGAGAACAGCAAAACCTGAAGCTGCCAGAAAGTTACATCATATCATCATGGGCTGATTTTATTTGTGGCCTGTGTGACACCTCCTCAGTAACAGGGATTGGGACTAGAAGGGCAGGGGAAGGGGCATATTTTTGTGCAGGCATCCAACAGTGAGCTGCAGAAATTGCATTTCCCCAGGCTCCACTGTGCCAACTCACATTTAGGGCCAGCTTCGGTAGCTGGAACTGTGTGTGGGTTGTATGTGTGGGAGTGTGAAGTTTTTCTTGACACAGCTTACCTGCTGCTTTGGTTCAGTTATTAAATTGAACTTTGCAGCAGCACACTGTCCAGTGCTCTTTCTCCCTGCCCCCTCCTCCTTGACAGCTGTTCATTGTGGATTTTTTTCTTGGCACCAAAAGTAATAGATCATCTCATATTGGCTAGAAAACATCTTTACCAGTAATACTTTTTTATCTTTATGGAAGTATATAATTTAAAAATTGTTATGTTTTTGTAACTCATTTGGACTTAGGTTTTAAAGGTTTTAAAGACATTAGAATGCATGATAGCTACAAAAGAGGACTCTATATAGATATAAATATTCTAAACCATGTACTTTTATCTAAAAACAATTAAAGTACAATTAAATCTTTATAGAAAAGCTCATCAGCTACATTGGATCAGCTTTTTTTTACAACCTGTTCTGAAGAAGAAACAACAAAACTATACAGCACCAGTAAGTTGTGATTTTTATATGATCAACATATAAAATGCAGGAGGCTGGACCTGGAAATATAGCTGTATGTAATGAATTGCATAACTTCACTTTTTGCCTCTCTCTGTCTTTCAGTGTCATTAATTCCTTTCACTTTCCCCATGTCCTTCCCCTCTCCTTCCTCCCTGTGTTCCTTCTGCTCTCTCTCCCCGCCACTTCCACCTTCCCTATCCCCTTTTCCTCTCCCTCCCTCTTTCTCTTCCTGCTTTCCTGCCTTCGTGTCCTCCCTGCTTGCTGCTTGCTTTCCTTCCTTCTTTCTTTCCTCTTTCCCTCCTCTTTGATTTCCATGCTTTACTGTCTTTCCATTACATGATGGGTTTCACCTCTTGGTCACTTAAAGTAGACACACACCTTAATAGTTGTCAGTAGTAATTCTGTGCTACACAGAGAATATATAATGGAAACCTTAGAAATTAGCTGGAAGGGCAGTAAATATGGAGAAATCAAAAAGGATAACTGGAAATGACAGTGCATGTTAGCTTCACTGTTCAGGTGTGCTGTTCATTCATAAGTGTATATGTACGTATTAGATAAATATGTAATTATGTACATATGTAATACATAAGCTATATTATATATAATTATAGTTGTCAAGTTCAATGTAATGTAATTATAAATATAAAGGTCTTGACACTGTGTAAGCACTGCTCAGCAATAGCAAAAACATCCCTGTGTTATCAGTGTTGCTTTCAGCATAAATGCAAAAAATAGTCCCGTTCTAACTACTATGAAGAAATATCCTCTATCCCAGCCAAAATCAGTACAACCAATAAGTTTGTTAGTTTCTAAATGGAAATGAGAAACTGGTTGACCTTATCACTTAAAACCCTCATAGAAGTGTTTCCCAAATTTTCTGAAAATGTAACCAATGCAGACATGGAATGAAAGCAGTAATTATTGTTGCAAGTGTTTTCTAGGGAATTTTCTTTGTAAGAAATTTGTTGCAAGAAATTTTCTAGGGAATGGGAAATGTCTATCAATTCAGCATTCCCCTAGGTAGAGAAGATTTTTTTCAATTAACAATTATAGCTGATCCTCACTCCCATGTCTGAATATTCTTTTTCCTTTTTTGTGATCAGGCTTGTCTTACTACTTTATGATCCCCGTAGTATGTGACCCCACTTTTGTGACATCCAGTGTACTTGCAGCCCAGCAGCAAAGAACAACTGTTTTATAGAATAAGATGAATGACTCAAAATGAAAAGAAAGAAAAGAAGGAAGGAAAGAAGGGAAGAAGAAAAAAAACTCTTTGTTTGAGTGATTCCTTCAAATAACATCTAATCTTTCAGAATTGCATTTCCAAAAGCCTGTCTGAAGACGACTGCTTCTGAATTACTTCAGAAATTAAAACACGCTTCAAAAAAAGATGAATCAGTTGCTTCCTAGAAGGAAATAGTCTTACTTGATTTTGAGATCATTATCCCATTTAGTACTTTAAAAAGTATTTAGGGTAGCAAAAAGTAGTGCAATTTAAATGGATATAATTTCATTAGAGTCATTAAAGCTAATGCTTGTTTATACCAGCTGGCAAACACATATACTTCTAGAATCACCCTATTTAGATTGTTTCAACTTTTTTTAAGGCTATTACATATGCCTTCATGACTCTTCTTATATTGTTTCTTTGCTTGCAACCCCTGGAACTATTTGTTCAAAATGGTGCCATATTAACATCATGCCTGATGTTAACGTGTTTAGCCAGTGTGTTTTACAGGGTTGAGCACATTGGTATAAACTGAGTGTCTTCCATAAGGGAAACATTGCTGATAGCAAGATGTAGAGAACTGTGTGGGTATTTCTTGGGACTTTTCTGTGGGATGAAAAAGTTGGGAAATCTATCACTCAGCACTGACATTGCTGAAAACAGAACTTAAAAGGATATTCTGTACCACTGAAGTGCCCATAATAAAAGACTGGAAGTTGACTCAAGGTTAAATATAATGTACTTTAATAATTACTCGAAAATGCTCATGGCACTGAAGATTAAACTTAATATCAAACAGTTGCATTTAATTCTCCCCTATGTCATTGTTTTGGAACACTGGAATTTTCAACTTCCATATGACTCCACAGCTACTAATACCTCAATTCTTGTCATAGGCTTGACTGAAAATTTTAGTGCTCAAGAGAAAGTGTAAGTCATGGCAGTTGCATATATAAATTATTTTTTTCCAAGAGTTCATGTTTGTTGTCAATATTTCTATTTCATTCTTAGATCTCCCCCTGGTGGATTATGTAAAAATATAAACAAACTAAAGAATATGGCTGTAGAGGCTAATTTTACAACTTTCAGTACTAAGAATATTTCAGTTAGCATTTTATAAATATATGTATTATTTATCTTGATATTGGCTATATATATTACTTAATTTGATATTAATTCTCAGGGAATCTCTGAGGTTTTTTTGCTCATCTGTAATTTGGGTGTCCTCTACCGTGAAAAGGAGAGTTTATTAAAAGAACCCAAACCCAAACAAAACCCAGTTCTAATAAATTGAACAGTCTAAGTCTGTCAAATATAAAAGGATTGGCAGGGCATTCATGAGAAATACCAACCATGGAGAATTGCCTGGGCTGGTTACTTAACACTAACATTATTTTTTAATGTGCCCATAAGTGAGTTGGTTACATATCCTAGGGGGAAAAAAAAGATGAAGAATGAAGGGTCTGAATTTGAAATTATACCCTTCATAAGAAGGACCAAGAAAAGAATGCTAAGCACAGAAAACTGCAATGGGCAAGAAATATCATAGCAGCATGTAATTATTTATGTGCTCATATAAAGACAGAGCAGCTAACTGGAAAAGTTTTTATTTAATGTGTGAAACTGGATTTTATACAGGAAGCAATAAGTTGATTATTGTGCATATCTTCCACAAGCATAAGAACATATGGCTTATTCATTAAAGAAAGAAAGTGAATAGTAGTGGTAAATGGAGTGGGAGGCAGGTAAATAGTAAGAATTAGCACTTATGAAAGAGATTCTGATAAACTGAAAATGGAAGAATATTAAAATAGTGAAAAGTGTCTGCTGGAGACCCATAGAACTAGATTGTCTGTTGGAGACCCATAGAACTAGATTTGTAAATAGATGCCGTTGTCTTTCAAGTAGTAAAAGTGAGAAATTTTATGAGGGATTGTCATAATGGAAGATTTGAAGATGTAAAACATGTAGTTAGTAAATATTGCCAATAAAAGTAGGTCCAGTCATTTCTGGAGATAGTAGTTGCCAGGTTTCTTTACCAAATAATTACTAAGCCAAAGCAAATTCATGGTCTCATGGTTTGAGACCATCACTGAAACATTGGTTCTCAAAGATAAAATTGATTCATGTAGTGACTTTGCATAAAAAGAAGGATAAACAAAGAATGGGTAACACAACAGTCTTGATTGCAGAAGTAGAAATTATTTTAATAAATTATTCAACTTGACCAAATAGTTATTAAAAACCAAGATATTGAGGAGATTTAGATCATTAAAATCAAAGGTATAAAATAAAATTAGGTGTAAAACTACTTAGATTTTGCATTCCCAGAAAGAGGGGAGATGCTTGCATAGAGGATTCTAACAAAAAAATTGCCTCAAACACAAACCCACAAAAACAACATAAAAATTAGCTAAGAAAATACAAGTAATTAAAAAATCAGTGCAGAAAAAGTAGAAATCAGTAAATACAGACATGCAGTGGAAAGTGCCAAGAGCTTATTTTCATTAGTTCTTTTGAACATATATAAGAAAAAAAGGAGAGGATTTTAATTGCTAAATCAAGAAAATAACAGTGTTAATTACAGTGAAATGGTGAGGGTATCTACCCATAATTGTATAAATGTCATGAAACTTAACAGAAACATGAATTTGCTTATAATAATTACACTAGTTTCAAACATGTAGACCAGAGCTGGATGTGCTTCAAGGAAAATTGAAGTTCTCAAAAGAAAATTTACCACAATTAAGATGAAGGTAAAACTTGGAGTTCAAAATATATGCTAGTGATACAAGTATATGTATGTGTCTTTGATATATGTGTATATCTCCAAAAGTCATATATATATATATATACATATATACATATATATGTGGAATAGATAATCTCTGGATGCAATGGTGGATTTTGGAGTATTTTGTATAATTCTCATGTCATCATTTTTAAATAGCACTTGACATTTGGAGGGTGTGAAAAGGGGAGACACACAGGATTATAGGACAAGCGAAAATGTCTTGCAATAAATATCTTAGAGTGCTCAGGCTGTTTCAGCTTATTAAAAAGAAGAGAAGATGAGGTTCTTGATGACAGTGTATCTCCGCAGGGAGAAACTAGTGTGAACTAAAGAGCTCTTTAATCTAGTTGAGAAATCTTAGCAAGAGCCAATCAGTTTAGATGGATTGGAAATAAAGTACTTTTCCATCAAAATTGCTTAAACACTGGAACGAACTGGGGTAACTGCAGAGAAGTGTTGAATTCTCCATCTCTAGGTATTTTCATCTCAAGATTGAATATGTTTAAATAAAATTGAGACAATGCAGAAATTGTTCTTAGTCACAGAGTACATGGTGAACTGTATATGCAGAATATATTTGATATAAAAAAATCCCCAGATTAATGACCTGACTAGTTTTCCTGCCTTTAATTCTAAATATCTGTGTCATGCTAATCTGTTTTTTTCCCTTGTTAGTGCTTGATATATCCTTTTAAAAAGGTGCAACAGAGGAGCAGGTTGCCATTGTCTTAAGTCATGAATACTGAAAATTGAGTGAAGATGAATTGTGTGGGACAAAGGCCAAGTTCTCTTTAACAGGTTGCTCAGCAGGGGGATCATTTTGAAGTTTAGAATGTCATTAGAGAAATTTTGCTTAACAAGGAATCCACAGTATCAGAAGATAGGAAATTCCTTAGCTCAGGAGGAAGCTAAAGCTTAGAGGCAACAGACTTCTTTTCATGGCATCATAGAATATACGGAGTTGGAAGGGACCCACAGGATTCATCAAGTCCAACTCCCGTCCCCACACAGCACCACTCCCAAGAGTGACCTGATGTGCCTGAGAGCATTGTCCAAAGACTTCTTGATCTCTATCAGGCTGCTGCTGTGACCACTTCCCTGGGGAGCCTGTTCCAGTGCCCAACCACCCTCTGGGTGAGGAACCTTTTCCTGATATCCCACCTAAACCTCCCCTGACGCAGCTTTGGGCCATTCCTTGGGTCCTTTCACTGGTCACCACAGAGAAGAGACTTCTTGCAGGGGATACATAGAATATGTTGCAGCACAGGAAATGTTGTAGTTCAGTCAACAAGAATATAGTTTGTTGTGGTGTGCCGGCTAAGGGAATGATGCAGGGAATTTAACTCAGTGTTGCAGTGATTCTGGAGCCTTTCCTAATATATAACATTCCTTTGAAACCTTCGTTGTCAAGTGTCATGAAGGTATGACATGCACACCTAACTTATGTAGTCTTAAATAAACTTAAATTGACTAAATATCTTATTTAGTTTGAAGAACACTCTAATATATATGGAATAAAAAAACTTTCTGAACAGAAATATGTAAATTCATCTAAATTCACATAGGGGTGCTGGCTATCCAGGGAACAAAGAATTGATTTATAGAAGTAAAATGTCAATATTTCTGATACTGGAGAAATGAGCTACTTAGATGTTACACATTAGAAACTATCCAAGTTTAAATTCAGATGATTAGTAGTTTACATGAGATGCAGTACTTCTAACTGCTGCCATTATACCACAGTGGTAATAAAGAACAGTTTCTATTTCATTTAAGAAAGAGTAGCAAGATTTGTTTAAAGCTAAAATGTTTCTAGGGTGTATTTATAAAAGACTGCTGCCAGGTGTTTTGTCCTGAGAATGGCAATACCTGAAACTTCCTTTTTTTCTTGTATACTTGGGAATTTATCTTTCCATCTGAAAATACAGAGACACGTAAAACGTGGCATCATTTAAACAGAACTTCAGTCCTTTTACAGAATTCAGATGGTAAATTTGGCTTACTATTAAACTAATAGAAACAATGATGATTCTTTTTTGTGTTTGGCTTCTATTAATGTTCTTAAAATAGTGTATCTTGAGCTGGAAAGCACTGTAGAAAATGAGACAACATTAGACCAGCAAAATGTCCTGATATTTCTAAAATGTTTAAATAAATGACATGGCATTAAAAAATGCATACAGCCCACACCTTATTTTCCATTTTCCTTCCAAACATAATTGTCAGTAATGAATAGCCTTATCCCAATAAAACAAATACTAGTTCATCCATGAATTTATACTTACACCAGTGCACACTTATTATTTACCTTTTAAAATTCAGAATATAAACAAAAAGCCAGAGTTAGCTTGCATGACTTGATCATGTTAATGTTGATTGTCTGGTCTGAGCATGGTTTCCAGGCTTCTTCTGTCATCAGTGGCAAAATAGAAGGTTCTCCAAAGGGTATTTAAATGTCATCTATCTTCAATCTCAGGGCAACAATAGCTACTCAGAGATTAAATATGAAACAAGTATTTGTAATGATTACATGAAAGGTGGCTTCCCCATTCTCATTTATGGAGATGAGTGAGCACTGCTTGTTCCTTTCAAAGTGTAATTCTCTCACTTATGGTTCATTCAACTCCTGCATCTGTATCAGTGATATGTGACCAGTCATTAGCCAGATGTAGCCCCACCATTGCAAACTCTTTGAATTTCACTGTTTAGTTTATTTCATACGTGTAGAAATCCTAAGCATCAAAGACAGGTTCCTGAATTGTGCTCCACAGACCATATACTTAAGAAGTTGTCAAAGTATTTAAATTCTTTTCAGTGTTTTCAAATTTCAGTGGAAAAGGTCATCCTTTCAAACAAAGACATTAAATTCTAGTGGTGCATACAGTTCCACATAAACAAGGATAGTTACTCTGTTTTCATTAGTTGAGTAAGCAGTGATTTCTTATTTGATATAGTGATTTAATATTTACTCAGTACATGTATTTGTTTTGTTAGGGAGCAGGTTGTAATTTCACTCATCCATTCCTTTCATAATAGGAAAACTCTCGTGGATTGATTTAAGAAAATGAGGTATAAACATTGTCATGTATAATACATTTTCTTCATTGATTAGGCTCAGAACAGAAAATATCCTTTTCATTTCCATTTAATTTCCATTATATATCCATTATATATCTTTATGCAACATACTCTTGTTAATAAGAAGAAAAGAAACAAAATAATTGCACATTTTTCAGATTTGTTTTTTTCTAGGCATTGGCTAATATTTGTATTTATTTAGCCTATATCTTCTTTTTTTCAGTATGACAAATGTTATATGCTTTATAAATATGCAAATTTTATCTGACAGGTTTGTAGCCTGCTGAGATCAGAGGTGCCTAGGCTGGGAAAGCTTTAAGAAGGAGACTTACAGGTTTATTTAGCTACTGAATGCTAGAGACAAAAAACTGTTCATTAGTTCATGTTAATCTAGATTTAATAGATAAATGTAAATAGGAACTTATTTCCTAGTGTTTCATTACTTTCTTTCTTATCTTTTAGATGGTGATCTCTTCTAGGTGGTGCTGCTTTAATGTGATGGCACTACCAAAACATTTTGTTTTTACTTTGACCAGTGTTTAATTTTCATTTCTGAATTGACACCAAGTTAAATTTTAATTTAATCAGATATGTGGAGTATTCTTTGCAAGTTTAAGGGTGGTAATTTGTAAGTAAAGGAATGCTGTTCAGATTTTTTTTTCATTTAATTGCTTATGCTATGGGAACAATCTGCAGTCTTGGAGCAGAGCTTAAGCTTTTGTGTCCCCTGGAACATTTTATCATCATTAGAGTCAATAGTGAAAAAGGACTCGTAAGTTCTACCACCTTATTCTGTGACTACATCTTAATTAAATTATTAATTAAAAGCAGTACTCTTCGGGCGGTCACAAAATTTCTTTTTATTTATATTTTTATTTTAGTTCAGCAATTACTTAGGCTTATATCTTTTTGATAAATTAATCATGAAAATGTGTATGAAACTCATCTTTCTGAACCTTCCCTCATCAGCACATTTCCATCCATGTCTCTTACATTTTATTTTTTTACATCTATGTTAGAATTCTATTGTCCTCCCTGCTGGCAGTGAGCTGCCTAGACAAGGCTGCTCAAGAAATTATTCTGATGTGATTTATAAAATAGATCCTACTGAAAAGACATTAAAAATCAAAATATTTTTCACCTATTTTCATTATATTAATTTGAGGTCCTGTCAATTCTGACATGTTATTTTAAACTTCTTATGATTTAAATTGATCTTTCTAAATGCCAAGTTTCACAGGCATTTTGTATCCTTTGGCATAAATACTGCTGTTCTTGTGTACTGATGATTAATAAAATTGCAGAGAATCTTTTCTATTTGTGAAACTAAGCTACATCTGGGCTTTTTATGTATCACTTCCTATTGCAATGAGGGAGTTTAATTGTGATTTCTGTTTATGGTAATTAACTTAAAAAAAATAATTATGTAAATTGGCAAAATGTGTTTGTTTAAATCTTCAGTTTCACAAAACCAAATTTTGTCAGTGGCACTGATGGTGCAGTACAGCCTAGTGCAAAGACTTAAATAGGTCTAGACCTGTCAGATTTTTTTATTAATGTAAGAGCAATGTTTTGTGCTTAACAGTAATGTAGTTTTTCAGAAGGTGAAGTGCTGCTTACTGCTAACATTAACTAAAGAAACATTCCTGCCTTCAAACCCTTTCAGCAGGTTTATATCTAGCCAGTGTACCTGCTGTTTGCAGTAGGGTTAAACAAAATACAGTAAAGCCTTAGGACGCTGCTTATCACAGCCAGGCGGGTAAGGAAATTGCTTTTCCTCAAAATACAAAGGTTAATGAGAATTAATAGTTTCACTTGTGTTTCATTAAAGACTTTCCTAAAGGTAGTATAATCTAAGTCCCTTGTTCTGTATCCTACACTGAACTAGGTTTTTAAGACTTTAGTTAAAAGTTCAAAACTGTTTCTCAGACAGTTATGTCCTTTTCACTTTCTTAGACTTCCATTATGAAGAAGGTGCTGATACCTCATCTCTCCATATACTTAGTTTATACAGAAGGCCTCTTAGTCAGCATGCAGTAGTATTGTAGTTTGCTATGATTAAATTCCAGCTGAGTCAAAGCTGTTTATCTCAGGTGGTTTATGTTGTTTATTGTTGGCTTTGCTGTTGTTTGCAGGGGTGGGGGAAGTTCTTTGTTCTTTTTTTTTGCTTTCATCTCGGGTGCCTTGTATTTTCTGGAATGCTTCTAAAGATTAATCAGTGTTCCCACTTCATATATTGGTAAAACATACCAGAATGTTTTGGATTTGTCTTGGTCTATTCTTATATGAACTATTTTTCTCTAAGATTTGATTTTTAAAAAGGTGTTATACAGGTCTTTAGACTGCCAAATAGAGAGCAACACACAGTCTACAGACCATCTGAATGACATTCAGCTAAAGTCAACATTATCAGCTTTTAACATCTGGACTCTCTACTGAAATTATTAAAATATTCTCTTCTGATGAAGGTTTGTGCTGCATCTGTATAAAGACCAACCATATATTCAGTTGCATTAGCCAGGAGATTTAAAGAAATTATTACTCCCCTCTACCCAGGACTCATGATGCCATAATGGAATGCATTTTCCAGCTGGTGGCATTTCAATTGATAAGCAAATTGAACCAGCTATGAAACTGAGACAGGAAGCACACAATATATGAAGAGAACCTGAGGGGGCATTCATGAAGAAAAGAAAGCTAAGAGAGATGGTATTTTTAGCTGCCTATCAGGGGTTATGGAAAAGATAAAATTATTCTTTTCTTGAAGGTGAACAATGAGAAGACGTTGGGCACCAGTCCCAAGTTGCAGTTTCCAAGTGAAAAACACGTCCTCACAGTGAGAGTAGTACTCATTGTAGCATTTTTCTCTGAGAGGCTGTGGAATCTCTGTGCTTGGAAATATTCCAATCTAGACTCAACAAGGCTGTGAGCATCCTGTTTCATCAGTCAACCTGATGAAATTAAGTCTAAATTTCATCCATTCCATTGCTGTGCAATCAAGGGAAAATGTAATATTCACATAACACTCAGATGTAATTCTTTGTGGCATTCTGCAATTTTCAATTTTCAGTAGAAATTTCATGAGATTAGGGCTATGATTCAGATCATATTCAAAAGCCTGTGGTGGAATGTCTTCAGTATGGCTATATAAGTGTATGTTTATACATGTACATGCACATATACACATGCATTTTTAAATGTGTTTATATATTTGTGGCATTACTGACCAAGTTCCAATTATGAAAAACACCATTTAATCAATAATACCCATAATTTTGGACTTGCTACTCATGTAATTGAAATGAAGATAATTTAAAAGAAATGTGTTAATTCTTGTAAATTATTACTAAATAGTAGCCTCTACACAGGTCACTTGATAAACTAAGCACATTCTGCAGACAAATCTGTGGTCAGAGAAATAAAAACTATATCTATGGCTCAAAAAGCCAAAACTATCAGCCTAGGAATGTAACTGTAAATTCTATTGCATTCTGTAATGGGCTTACCATGGTGTTAATAATTAGTGTCTCACACAGAAATTATGCTACCTATTTAGAAAATAACAGCTTGTACATGCAGTCTTTTCACATAAGGGAAAACTGTCAAAACTGTGGCAATCACTAGCTATTATGAACATCTCCTTCTACTTGGAATTGGACATCTGACAAGATTGTATCCAAACCAAATCAATTTACCATCAGTCTTGTGCTTTTCATAAGACTGAACATACTGATTGCTTTGATTCTGAAGACATGAGCTATGTACTGACACACAGAGCAAGAACTAAAAGTCTTGCTAAACTTCTCTGCTACTGTTCTGAGGACCAGTGTTTTAGAGACATCCAAACTTTTTCTTTAAAGCAGTTTAATTCAGCTGTAAAACCTATATAGAGTTCATTCTGATGGCTTTCCATAGGTTTAGACAAAGTCTGAGATAGAATCATGAAATTCCTAGGGGAGTAAATAAACTTCATGTTAATTAGGACTCGATAACAATTTTAGAAAGAGATTATCTTAAGAATTTTTTAGAAGTACACCTGATAGTTTTCCTATTTGCAGTGACTCTTAGAAATGTATTGCTATGGCTTCCTCATGAAAGTTATCACAATGTGCATACACAGAAAGGATTTTACAATCCTGTTTCTAAACACTTGCGTTTTTCTCATTGCAAATTGTAAACATATCAGCATAGATTTATGAATTCTGTAGAATAAAATCCTGAATTGAAATTCACTTTTTTTTTCTTTTTTTTTTTTTAACATTTTGGTAGCTAAATTGCATTTGAGTAACATATGTTATAAACATATGTTCTTAAGTCTTAACATTCTTATCTGTTATATGCATCAGGACCTGCTGAGATGTATTGCAGCTGACTTATTTATCATATGCTTGGTAAAAACCCCTTCCTTTTAAGAAGTGATATCCAGAATATATTTTGGAAATGCATTACATAATTCGGTATCACTTACTAAAGATCTTTGTCAAGTACCTGCTAGAGAAAGTATATATATATGAAAATACAGATACTTTGATTCTTTTCCATTCAGGATGTTGCTGTACAATGAAGTAGAAGTGCAGAATAATATCTATTGCTGTCTGGTTTTATGTTTAATTAAAATTGAGAAGAGACAAGAACTTACAGATTTCCAAGTTTTCAATAAAATTCAAAGTTAGCAATGAAAAGGAGAGTATATAAGGGAATGATTCAGGTACATAAGTCAGGCCTTTCCTGAACTTTGTATTTTCCCTACAATGGGCTTTTTGTTTACTAGAATGCTCTTGGCAGGTATACACTTTTTCAATACAGTGATTTATAACTATAATCAGAAATGCTAACGTTTTCATTTGTCTCTGATATAATATTTTAAATATTTGGTTTCAGTTGATGTGACTACTATGTAAGAAATACTAACATAAACTACCATTTGTAAATATTTTGCTCCTCAAACAAAACTTTAACTAAAACATTCTCCAAAAACAGCATACATGGCATGACACAAAACACGTAGGCTTTGAGACACATAATGAAGATAGAAGAAACAGTGTTTTTGCAAATCTTTATAGTGTGGAGAGTCATAGAGAAATGCATTTTTCCTCTATGATCTTGCAGTTACCCATGACTGCATTTTGATTTTAACGGCTACCTGTTTTTAATTCAAGTTTGAAGGACAGGAATACAAAAAAATTTGCTCTAGTGCTCTGACTGAGGTTCCAATTACATTTTGAAATATTATCTTAATTACAGTATTTATTAATCATTTATGAAAGTAGAGGCTTTTTTATAGACATGATCTTTCATATGCCTTCAGCCCTTGATTTGTGCTGTATTCCATTACATTTCAAGGCTAAATAGGGTTAGGATAGGTCAGTGAATGATTATGAGATTACAAGTATATTTTTAGGTGTTAGCACAAAGAAGAGTGTTAATGACTAAATATCTTGTTTTCACTCCTGAACATTACACCAGTTACAGGACTGTGAATGGATTGTAAAAGCAAGGCCATAACCACTCAGCCCCTTTGAGTTATTAAAGACCCAAGAGATTATTTTGAGGCTTTTAAGTTTTGGGGCTAATGGGCTCATTAATCAGACTGAGAAATTCATAATAAGAACCAGTTTGTATGAGTAGAAGACAGGCAAGTTAAAATGGGATACTAGACACATTTTAATGTTCAGAATGATTGCTTCTGAAATCTACTGTGAAAGCTGCAAATTATCTATCTCCGCTTGTCTTTGAGTTGATGCCTTTATAGGAAGCAATCTTCAGTGAATCAGATGTTATTAGGCTCAACAGAAAGGTAACTGGGTTGAAACAAAACTGAAAGGGATTCCAAGGCAGTTTCCTGCTTTGTGAAACTGTTGAGCACAAAGATGAAAGGAATGGCTGATACTCTAAAGAGCTGTGCAGCCCTTCAAAAGGACCTGGACAGGTTGGAGAGTGGAACTGTCTGAAATTCAACAAGGGCAAAACAGTGTCCTGTACCTGGGGAATAATAACCCTGTGCACCAGTACAGGCTGGGAACTGACCAGCTGAAAAGCAGCCCTCGGGCCATGAAATGGACCTGGGAGTCCTGATGGACAGCAAGCCATCCACAAGCCGGCAGTGAGTCTTCTTGTGGCCAACAGAATCCTGGGATGCGTTAGCAAGAGCATTGCCAGCAGGTCAAGGGAGGTGATCCTTCCCCTCTACTCACCTCTCATGAAGCCACACCTGGAGTGCTGTGTCCAGTTCTGGGTTTCTCATTACAAGAGAGACAGAGCTCCAGGAGCAAGTCCAGCAGAGGTCTATGAAGATGATTAATATCTCTGTTATGAGGAAAGGCTGAGGGAGTTGGGCCTGTTCAGCTTTAAGGAAGAGACATCTGAGAAGGGACCTTGTCAATGTATATAACTATGTGAAGGGACAGTGTGATCAATGCAATAGTGTCAAACTACTGGACAAGAAGCAATGGGCAGAAACTGATTAGCAAAAAGTTCCCTGAATATGAGAAAGAACTTCCTTACTTTGTGGGTGACTGCACATTGGAACAGGTAGTCCAGAGACCCTGTGGAGTCTCCCTCATTGGAGGTATTTAAGAACCATATGGACACAATCCTGTGCAATGTGCTCTAGGATAACCCTGCTTGAGCAGGCAGGTTGGACCAGGTGGCCTTTCCAACCTTCCGTAAACCTTTCTAACCTTTTCTTCTGTAAACTTCATCCTGTGTTATTACACTGGTTCTAACAGACGTGTTCCCATCCTATCCACTGGAAATCTGTTCCAGAACTTAATGCTTTAACAGCAAGAAATACTTTTTTTCTGATTTCCAGTTTTCTTTTAATAAGATTTGATATATGTGTTTCCTCTTAGACTTGTTACCCTCCATTTTCCTTGTTTTCCTCTTCTGTGCCTGTAATCAGTGTAAACAAGACAGGGGCTCTATTAGGACATAAATATCCTCACCTTTACATAAATCAACATTATCATAAATCAGCATGTTCTC
This sequence comes from Machaerirhynchus nigripectus, assembly GCA_013397975.1. Taxonomy (NCBI): domain Eukaryota; kingdom Metazoa; phylum Chordata; class Aves; order Passeriformes; family Dicruridae; genus Machaerirhynchus; species Machaerirhynchus nigripectus. The sequence continues at coordinate 468,624 of VZRQ01005763.1, forward strand.
TACATTATTCTCATACTGAGTCCAAAACACAGCACTGCACCAGCTATTCAGAAGAAAATGAGCTCTATCACAGCCAAAAGCAGTACAGTAAGAAAGAAGGAAAAGTTGTGCTAGGAGAGTAAGAAACCGAGATTGTCATGGTGACTACTTTCCTGAAGTGTTATAATTTAAACCCAGAAAACTGTCATTCTGTTATCTATGTGAGAAGGGTTGCATTCCTGCTGTGGAAACAGCACAATTTAAACAGCTGGGGCAGCTCATATTTTCCATACTTGGAGAGTGCTAAGGGTAAATCTTAGACAAGTAACAGCAAAACCAGACAATCACCAGAGCCAGTACCAGTATGTATCCACACTATACAATACTGCACCATTGTGACAATTTGCACTGTGATTCTGTATTTTTGCTACTTGCAGCCTTTTAAATGCAAAGTGCTGCTGGATGATTCACAGTACTGATCTCTTCTGCTATGTACTTGAAATTGTGCCGTGAACCTATCCAATGACAAATACATCAATCTGGGCCAATTCAAGTCAGAAAGCAGAATCATAGAATATGTCAAGTTGAAAGGGACTCTCAGGGATCACTGACTCCAACTCCTGGCCCTGCACAGGACAATCCCCAAGAGTCACACCATGTACCTAAGAGCGTTGTTTAAATGTTCCCTGAACTCTGTCAGGTTTAATGCTGCTACCACTTTCCTGGGGAAATTTATTTTGGGAAGGTAAACAAGCATTAATAAAGACCCCCAAAAAAGTGAAAGGAAAAAAAAAAAGAAGGAAAAAAAGGAAGATGGAGTAATTAGTAGCAATAAAATTGGTTTACAGGCTCCTAGAGTTTTGTTTTTCCTAGATACCATGGTAGGAAGAAAATGTTATGCACACACTGAGACCTAACACCAAGAAGCTCCAGAGTTTGTAGGATGTAGGACCTTCCAGGACGGTGTTGGAAGATTGTTTCAGTCAGGGGGAGCAAAATGTGTACATATCCTCATCCATCTAGCAAATTTTGCCTGTTTTGTGTACGGGTTTAGACTTCTTGAATCTTCTTAGATGTGAAAAAGAGTATGTTCCGGATGTGAGACAAGATCCTTCACCAATACATGAAAAAAATATTAATCATTCTGGCATAGTTTGAAAGTTTTAGCCAGTTTATCATAATAAACCAACATATCAGCAAATGTCTATGAGCAACTGGTTGTGAGCTACACTTAGATTGTGGAATCCCATAATGCTGCATCATATTGACAGTGAATGAGAATATAGTATGGCCAATTCTGCAGCCTCATATCCTAAAACTCACTTATTATTGTTATTATTTTTAAATTAATTTAAAAGTTGCAATTAAAAAAAGAAAATATTTAGATTATGAAGGTGTAACTGAGTCATCTAGAAGTGTCATACTAAGATTTCAGTATGCTGTGTGAGATGGTACCCATAGTCACAGTCTCTTCTATCCTTAACCTGCTGTCTGCTCTCCCCAAAAGGCAGCAGTTTCTTACCTCTCTTCCCACTGACAAAGTTCACAGGAGCATACACAGATATGTAGGATATCTTTCCACTGTCCTTTGAACACCCCAGGCTTTATACCCCTTTTGTAATGATTATATCAGGCTGGCATCTGGTGCTGGAAGAAACAGATCTTCAGGTTACATAAGTCAGATGGAGCTCACTCTCAGATAAAATCTGAGATTTGGTTAGAGATTCAGGATCCGAAGTTCAGGTTTCCAAATAGAATCTGGGATTTAGCTGGAGAACCAGACCATAAGCATATAAATAAATGCTGGTCCTTTGTCTAATGGGAGTTCACAAACCTGAAAAGGCCATTCTCCTTAGGGAAGAAGTTACACAATACTGTAAAGGGGGTGTAGTCTTACATGATACATAGCTGATATGGAAAACCAGGCATAAAAACGATGTAACATGGCAGCAATAATTCCAGACTCAAATAGCTTGGGAATTGACCAAAATCAAAACTTGCTTTCATGTCTTGTCACTTCAGAAAGTATACTACCAATATGATTTAATATGAAAATCAGATGCACTATCTATTCATTTATTTGAATATTTTCATTAAAACCTAAATTCTAAACTAAAAGTAGTATGAGCTTAGAATATTATGGACATTAGTGATGTACTAAGTGAAAGCCTAGTATATGGATATCTTAGTTTTGGCATTAGTTTATGTGGTTGTAATTTTTTAATTGCTAAGGTCACAGCATCCAAATCACAAAAGTACAACACATTTTAAATAAGACCCCTACATCCAAAACCAAAAAACCTGCTAAGCATTTTACTTCCTTGGCAACTCTGATGTAGCAGGTTCTGAATAGCATGCTCAGAATATGACATTCTTTCTCAATATATGAAATTACTTAATATTTTTCAGGTTCTTCATTATAACTGATACATGCTGATTAGTGAAATCAGTGATGTAAACATCAATGAAAACTAGCTTTTGCAAGATAATTTGATTCCATGTGGAATAATAATCATTACAAGATTTAAAAAAATCTAATTAAATTGTGTTGATGACATCATTATAAATATATATGGTATTAAATTCCATTTGGTAATAATTTAATTTTATTAAAGCCTTTATGTTTCTATGATGCACAGTCTATTAGATACTCAGGCAATTGCTTATCTCCCTTTAAATATAGATATGTTTTGTTTACATGGCTCTCCTGTCCTGATACTTCATGCTTGTTTAAAGATAACCCTGTGTACTGCTGAAAAGGTTTACAAGTGAAACATCTCTGCCATTGAAATGCTATAACTCCACAGCAGTGGTTGCATGGTCTTTTGGAGAAAGTGGAAGAGCAATCAAGTGACACAGGTTTGTCCAAGCAGGTTCAGAGACTTTCATACTTCCTACTGTAGGTTGCATTTTCTGAATTAAAAGCAAAAATCCAGTACTCCATTTAATTAAAACATGGAAACGCTATGCAAGTGATGCATGTAGAAGAGGCCCAGTGCATCTAATGAGACTTATGAGATAGTGAAAACCAGATCTACAAAGCCTCTTAAGTATTTGAGTCAAAAATTGCAGGTCCCGGAGACTCATACAACTCTGTCACATAATCTTTGCCACGCTTTAAGGTTCGGTACCCTTGTTCTCCTAGTAAAGGTTTATCTGCCCATCAGGACCTAAGCATTCCTGAAAGCACTTCACTAGAACAGGATGAGAGGAAATGGCCTCTACTTGTGCCAAGGGAAAGGGACACTGAATATTAGGAAAAATTTCTTCACTGAAAGGGTGGTCATAATGTGGAATCACCATCCCTGAAAGTACTCAGAAAACATCCAGATGTGGTATTTGGACATGGTTGTGTGCTGAAAATGCCAGTATTAAGTTAATGGTTGAACTAGATGATTTTAAGTCTTTTCCAGCCTTAATGATTCTGTGATTCTATAACTGTGTAGCTCAATTCCTGTCTTGCACCTTAATTTCAGGAGAATTAAAATTTTATTTAATATATCCAGAAAAGATGTCGCAGACATCTGTTGGATCCTGTTCCCTAAAGTGCAAAAATGAAGACTAGACACATTTTTTAAAAAAGTGGATCTTTTTCCACAATAAGCATATGAGAAATTATTTCTATTGTGATAAAACAGCTAGCCATTGAAATATGCTTTGCTGCTCCAAAAGAAATTAACCTCAAGAAATTAAAACATTATCTAGGAAGATTTAACATTCATTAGTTAGTTCAGGAAATGCTAATGAGTTGAAGGAGAGAATTTTTAGCTCTGAAGATACAAAACCTGGGTTTTATATATATATATAATCAGAATTAGATATATAACATATTTATATTATATGTGGAAATATATGGTATATTTATAATACATATGGCATATTATATATGTAAAACATAATATATATATTTGTTACTTTATGCAATACTCATGCCTGAGTAACATGAAATTAATGTAAATCCAGATGTTTAGAAGAAGAGATTTGAGCTCATATGTTTTGTCTGAAAACTTTTTTCAATTCTACTTTCAGTCAATGGTCAACCAGTACAGAGGCTGGAATAAGTTCTCTTTAAGCATATATGCAAAGGAAAAACATTAAAAGATGAACAAAAAAAACCTTAATCAAACCTAAACGTATTGTTCTGATGTTAGAGCTCCTGCTTTGAATGTTATTCTTAATTAATTGAGTTCTGTGAGTTCATGAAATGGGTTCCACCATCACAATGCTTCTCTATAATATTGGGTCTTTGGATTAATATGCTATTGCAAAGCTTGATGTTGGTTCCTAGTAATAAGTAGAGTTATATTTTTTTTTTCATAATGGGATTTAATGTCAGTTGAACCAGCTTAATTAAACTTTGTCTTATAAATGATTTTATTGAGAAGTGCAATGAAATTTTGTGAGTTTTATGACTTTTTAATTAAAATGAATTAAGCCAGCTTGTGGTTAAGTGCCTGCCTACAAACTAGTTCCCTCACATTTCCAAGCTATTCTACAATGTTCTAGACACACAATTTAGACTTTATTAGGAGGTAATAGTTTAAAACCTCATTCCAGAGAAACCTACATTTTTAGGGACCTGTTGACATTTAATCTAGTAATTTTAAAAATAACCGGGTCATGTTTTGATCCAATTATCAATTATGACAAGGTAAATTAACAGCGTGGTTCATATAGTCGATGACCACATATACACCTTTGATAGTATTGTATCAGCGCCCTATATATGTAGAGTTAAAAAGTAACTGATCAAAAGTTGTTTTACGTATCAAAACATTCACATTCATAATAATAAGCATCATTTTCAACTTTATCTAATTTATTCTATCTGCACTTATGTATTTTTTGTGTAGTTACATTACACATTTCAAGGAACTTGTGTCTCATGATTTTGTCATGTCTGTGTCTGCATTATTCATCTCTGCTACCTTATATAAAATAATATGCAGTTAATTTTTAATAAGTATGCTTAAGCAGTAAATTTCAAAAAATATGAAGGTGGAGAATTAAAATAAGAGTTTCCTTCTGTTGCATGAGGCAGGGAAGGACAGCATGTGACATACTAGATGCAGAGTATAATTCTGATGTTGTAAGTCTTGCACATTTTTTCCTGTATTTATTATAATGTCTTAGCAATACTGTGTTAGTTCTATTTCAGTTTCCGATGATCAGTCAGTCTTTCCCCTGGTCCAGACCCAAACAAGCAATTATAGACAGCATTGGATTGGATTTTGATATACTGAAATCTGAATTTAGTGGGTGTAGCAGTGGTATTATCCACTTCCCTCAGTTTTGATGTTCTTACACTTAAGTCCTTGACTGATGTTTTGTCATTCTTTCCCCACTTCTCATCTTACAAAGTCTATCCAAAACAGCATAATGAAGTTCATTACTATTTTTCATTTATTAGATATTGTAACTTACTGCTCCCTCTATTACTTCTTACATTTTTGGTTTATATAAAAATTTTCTTATTTTTTCTTGTGCCTCCAGTCTTCAACTACTTCACTTTCTTCTTACAATTGTCTATGATCAAGAATATGAAAACAAATTTACAGTTTCTCCACAGAGATGAAGCACCCTAAAAGAAATGTTTGGAGAAAAATACCCATAGAACTGTGATTCTACTGTGTCCAGTTGATGAAGAGTAGGTAGTTCAGGGAGTGCTTAATTCAGTCATTAGGGTTCAGACAACTAAATACAACACTTTTTTTTTTGTTTGTATGTTTTATGTAGTTTAGAGTTTATAAAATAGTTTTATAAAATCTATTTAGTTTATAAAACCTTTTTTTCTTAGTCGTGGTTCTGTCCAGGACAAGGTTAATTTTTTGGAGTAGCCAGGAGTGGGGCACAGCTAGGACATGGAAGTTGGTCGGTAAAACCTTATGCCATTGCCAGGAATGTGGAGTAAAAGGTCTCTTCCAAGGAGATGGGGTTCCTTCCGGTCAAGTAAATGTGACAGAGGGATCCATCTGGTATTGTCTATTGGGGATGGGGGGTTGGTGTGGGGGCTGTGGTTCTGTGTGAATTGTTTCCTTTCTTGTACCCTCTGTCATTAGTAGTGTTGCTGTTACTGTTTGTTTCCTTGCCTCATTGCTTTTTCCAGTAAATTGTTCCTATCTCAACCAGTGACCTTTACCTTTTGTGCCCCCAGTTTTCCTCTCCAGCCCACCCCAGGGAGGAAGGGTGAGGGAAAAAGCAGGGGAGCAAGAGAGTGTCATGTGGTTTGGAGAGTCTTGGTGGGAGCACTGAACTGGGGAGTGCCGTTCCTAAACCACAACAGTACCACAGTTTTCAATACTGTGATATCTTAATTGCTGTAAACATTTTGCATGATAACTGGGTATTAACAGTCTGTTCTAAACAGGGTCAAAAAGTAATCCTTAATTCATGGTGTCGGTCTTCCCCTCAGCCTTGTCATATGTGTAGACAGAAATCTAGATATTGATAATATAACTATGTATGACTGACAAGTTATTTAAGAAATAGATCAGACGGTGAAAATATCCAGGAAAATGTAATATGTGCATGTAAAGACTTAGAATATATTTAATGTGCTCACTTACAACCGAGTTTATAAAAAATTGAAACAATAGCCTTTACTAATTCTGACAATTTTTAATTACAATATTACCATATAATTTTCAGATTGTTTTCAGAATATATTTATATATGAATTGCCACTACAGCTGTTGAACTCTAATAATTTATATTTTTTCTCATGAGCTGCAAGGGTATGGCAGAGCATACCCATATCTGGGTATAGCAGATATGGACTAATCTTATGGCTTATTAGCTTTAAGAGTTATTTTTATTTTCTTGCTGTATTACTGGATCTGAAATACCTTTTTCTTCACAGGAGAATATAATGGAAGTTATAAGAAATCAAGAATTTTTACTTCTACCAGCTGAAGAACTCCATAAACTTCTTGCCAGTGATGATGTGAATGTTCCTGATGAAGAGACCATTTTCCATGCCTTAATGATGTGGGTGAAGTATGATATGCAGAGGCGATGCAATGACCTGAGTATGCTGCTTGCTTATATCAGATTGCCACTCCTTCCACCTCAGGTATTTTTAAAATTATGTAATCATCATCACCATAACAACAAGACTGTCATCGTTATTGTGTTCTTGTGAAAACTCTCATCATTTTATAATCTGCAATTTCTGAATACTTTGTGTGTTTGAAAGCAAACCTGTTCAGAATCAGAAAAAACAGCCTGTCATGCAGAGTGATCTCAATACACCTGAGGATTGGGCCAACACACACTAGAAGGGCAGAGTTGTGAAACTGAAGAGGAGTAACTGCAGATTTCATAACATGCTAAGGATAACAGGCAGAATAATAAATATTCTCATTAAAAAACCAACAAAAACTAAACAGAACAAACAAACCAACAAAAAAAAAACCACATCGGGCTTAGGACAGATACCTGGCTGAGGATGAGTCAACAGTAGGAATTAAGAAAAACTCTGTATTGTTCAACAACACAAAAAATTCTGTCGCCAGGCCATATGAAGTTATTATTCCCACAATACCTGGTGCTGCTAAGGCTTGCACCTGCACTATTATTTCAAATTTTGTACTCCACAACTTGAAAGGCATAGGAACAAACTGGAGAAGGTCCAGGGCTGGGCTACCAAGATGGTTTGACAGCTAGGAAAGGAGAAGCAGAAGAAGCGGGCTTGTTCCTTCTAGTGAAAAGAAGGCTAAGCGATGACCTAATAGCAACTCAAAACCTGAAGGTAAGATCATGGAACCACATTCTTGAGCACACCACAAAACGTAAGAAGAGGCAAACACTCCAACTTGTAACATGGACAGTTTGGTTTGGACATTGGCTTGGGGAGGAATCACTTGGAATGCTGTGGACAAATGTAGCAGTTCTTTCAAAGGCTAAGTGATCTTCTTCATTGAAGGTTTTCCTGAATTAGCTAGACCAGATCACTAAATCCAGAGCTGGCAGAAGCCCTGATTTAAGTGAGTTGATCTAGTTGACCACTGGAGGTCAGTTGGATCTCCTTTCTTATGAATGCTTCTATGAATCTGTGATTAAGGCTTCAGCTCCTTTTTTTTTTTTTTTTCCCCAGAGAACTAAGTAGCAATTTTTTTCTATACTTCTATACAATCTATCATTCTCCTTTCCCTCCGTGTACTGGGTCTGGCCTGGCCGGAGTGGAGTTAACTTTCTTCATGGCAGCTGATAATGTGCTGTGCTTTGCACTTATTGATAAAACAGAAGGTGAGAGTAACCCATTTTGTTATTAGATCCCTTGGGGCAGATAGAGTGAAAACAACACTGAACGACTGGTGTTTTTAAACATACACGCCTAGGCTTTATTGTAGAACAATTTGATTGCACAGAAAAACAGGTATATAGCTATTTACAATATAAAAGCATAAAAACATCATTTAAGAAAATGTATAAGAAAGAGAAGGAAGGGATAAGAGTAGAAAGATTTCACCACCTGTAGGCCACAGGATGAGACTTGTTTGGTGCAATTTTGATGTCTGTTGAAGTGATGGTCTCCACATCCTGGTCACAGCGAAAATTTCAGACTGAATCACCAGGTGATGGAGGAAATCCCAGTGAAAGCCTCAGCACAAAAAGAGCTATTTGGTTTATATTGTCTCCAGTAGGAAAGCCCAGGTACCTCCCTGGGAGTCGGGAATTTCAACTGGATGATGTAATGTTGTGGATCATGGGACACTTGGGGAGTCTTTGACACCTTCTAAGATACACATGCCTATTACATCAATGAATTTTCGTCCCTTAAGACCCATTATGGCCCATCAGCACAGATTGACACCTTCAGGCTACATGTGAATGCCCCAGTACTTCCCCAAAGAGGAGTTACCACAGCTGAGTCACTTGTGTAAGGACAAAGAGACAGTAGTGTGCCTCAAAGGATTTGCCTCTGTCCTTATCTGGTTCAACACCCAGCTGTAGCCCGAGGTCTGTACTTGCCCTCTGCACCTGAGAGGTTACTTTGCACATTGTCAGCTTGTCCCTGATTGTTTGAGCCATCAGCATTCCAATCTCTCTTCCAGTATCACTTGTGGAGTGCCCCCTTTATCTTATCTCAAGTTCCCCTCACAGTCCCAGTTTCAGTTAGTAGGCATATTTGGGGAAAGATAGGTTTCCATGGTCCCAAAAGAACAGCTGCATCTTTGCAGTTTTCTACAGTGGGCAGAAGTCCTCCAATGATTTTAGCAATTTAAGCCATTAACCATTTCAGCCTCTTACACAGTGCTGGTTACACAGTACACGTGTTTTGGCTATTGCTGAGCTGCACTTCTATACCAAGGGGATAGGTGACTAGTGAGTTGGGTAAATGAAAAGAAAAAAGTTTAAAAACTGTTTATAAGGAGATTTAGAAAAAAATATTTTATAGTGATATGCTGGCAATTCTCTTGAACTTTCTGTACCATTTAATATGGAAATTAAGTTTTATACACTGGTGCTGGTCTATAATTGAGAACTGCATCATAAACTCATCAACTATAATGCTAAAAAAGCAAGGTGTTTTTCAAAATTAGAACTAAGATATACCAAAATTTCAGCAAAAAATTATGGAGACCTGAAAGTGAAAATTTACTTTTTATAACCAAAAGGGTATTTTTAAAATATATATCAACTAAAACCCTCTATCATTTTCATTGCACTGGAAATTAACTGAAGAGCTCTCTGGAAAGAAGCCAGGTCAAAATTAGCTGCTAATCCTTGGACCTTTGGAAAAAAAAAACAAAACAATTTACGTTCCTTACTTTTAAATTCACTTGAAAAAAATTAAATCATAGACTACAGAGATTATTAACAGATTGGAAAGATTGTACTGAGATCCTCTTAAAATGAAGCTTTACATTTATAGCCTGAGTTTTCATGATACCTCATTTCACTCTCAAGGTCCAGTAATTATACTGGCAATGTAGTCAGACTTAAGTAGTACAATATCAAACAATGTGATTCATAATCCAGTAAATGAATTTAGGAGAAGTCAAGCCAGTATTAACATGTTAAAAGGAAACTATCATGAAGGTGAAAATGAAATAATAGAACCTGCAGTGTTGCCATAGAAACTTTTTTGCTTCTTTGATTTGCCTGGAACCATCTTCTGAATTAGAATGGTTCATATTTCTTCATTCAAGTCAAAAAACAAAGCTTGGTGGCTTGGCCAATAAAAGAAATTATTTCACATTATAATAAGTAATAATATAGGTAATATGCAATGTAATATAATAGGTAATATAATAATAAGAACACTTTCCATTAGGTGTTTTAGATATTTTATGTTGATCCATACAGAAAACATAATTTATGCTTGTTTTTGTTCTTAAGGGATTTGGTGAGAGTAAAAACTTGGTGACACCTTTAAACCTTGTTAATACTGAAGTCTTTAGATTATTTAATTGAATTGTTAATTTACAAGCTTATAATAATATTTTTTCACTGTGACTTTTAATAGCATTCTTTGCAGAATTAAGATAAAGAAGTTAAGAAACAAGCAAAAACTGTATTTAAAATGACCTTTTCTCAGTTGTTTAAAAAGTATAAGAAGCTACTTTTGTGGCTAAGTGGTGCCACTCTTGCCCTCAATTTTCAGCAGTATTTTTGAATGAATTTTAAATTAAACCCTTTTAATATTAAAAAACCCCAACAAAATTAGTACATGTAAAGCAAAACAGAAACACTACAGATAGTTTATATACAGATGTGTGTGGGGGTGTATATATATATATATATGTCTTTTTGTTTACATGGTGTGATAAACATATACATAGTCACAGAATCAAAATGACAGAATGCCTGAGGGTGGAAGGGACCTCTCAATAACCTCTGGTCCAACACTTCTGCTCAAGCAGAGATAACCTGGAGCCATTTGCACAGGACTGTGTCTAAATAGTTTTAAGTAATTCCAAGGATTTTGCCAGTGCTTAGTCACCCTAGCAGTATAAAAATGTTTCCTGATGTTCCAAGGAAACCTCATATGTTTCAGTTTGTGCCCATTGACCCTGGTCTCCTGGGCACCAATGAAATGAGCCTGGATGTCTCCTTTATGCATCCTCTCTTCATGTATTTACGAACATTAGTAAGATTTCCCACAGGTTCTTCTTTTCTGGGATGAACTGACCCAGCTCTCTCAGCCTGCCCTCATAGGAGAGGTGCTCCAGTCCCTTCATCTTCTTCATGAGCCTTCACTGTATTTTCTGCAGTGTGTTCGTGTCTCTCTTGCACTGAGAAGTCTAGAATTGGACACAGCTCTTCCGGTTTGACCTCACCAGTGCTGAGACTAGGGGAAGAATCCCTTTCCTTGACTTACTGACAGTACTTTGTCTAATGCAGCTCCATGTATCACCTGTTTTCTTGGAGGCAAAGTGTGTATGTAGAGTTTAAAGAAAATATTGATTTGGGATGATGTAGATGGTAATAGAATAAGGGGTGGATAATGTCCTGGGTTACAGTGTATTCTATTACCATCTTCATCAGCTGTTGAGACCAGGTGTAGCAATGTTCCCTGCCTCCTCCCTCTGGACTATCTCCTGTTAACGGGCCCATCAGTGCCTTGCCTCATGACTCACCATCCCATTGTGAGATGCTCCACCCAGGGGGAAGGAGCCAAGCATTCCCACCTGGATATAGTCTGGGGTTTGGAACAGCACAGGCAGCCTTTTTCCTCTGGATTCCCAGAGGACAAGAGCTACACAACCACCACTGGACTTTCCAAGGAGGACCAGGCCTTTTTNGCTCTGTTATATATATATATATATATATATATGTGTGTGTGTGTGTATATATATATATATATTTATTAGTAAAAGAACTGTTATTCCTATTCCTTGTATCTTTGCCTGAAAGCCCCTCAATTTCAAGAAATAATAATTTGGAGGGAAGGGGGTTGCATTTTCCATTCCAAGGGAGGCTCCTGCCTTCCTTGGTAGACACTCTGTCTTTCAAACCAAGACACAAGGGCACAGTGCTGGCTCCTGTTCTGCTAAGCTACTTTCCAGCAGGGTGGCCCCCAGCATATATTAGTGCATGAATTGCACATACACATGGACATACACATATGCATATGAATTTATTTAATTCTTTCATAGTAGCATGTAGTTAGGAACCTTTTCCTTAGAAGTGAAAATCTATAGTTGTGGAAAGGTACATCCATTAGGGTATGATTAGAGAATGGCTAAAGATGTTCTCACCTAGTTCCCTGATGATATGTGATATAGTGATTGCCATTCCCACCCCTCAGGGAGCAAAACAATGCATCTAAATCCTCACCAATCGGACATACACAAAAGTCTAACCTTGTCCACAGCTGAACCTGAAATGTTAACTTCTGGCCATGAAGGCAAACGATGTAGAGGAGATTATATCTATTCCACTGAATTCTCCTTATCTTTCTCCCCACCTTTCTCAAAACACAATAGTTTATTCTAGGTTTATATCTCCTATTCCCTGACTCAAGCTATGAAACATTCGATGCCGTGCAGCAGCACTTTTGAACCTCTGCCTATTTTGATTACTAATGATGTAATCATGTTTACTAAGATGAAAAGCTGTTTTCTGCTGTTTGTCTGTACACAGTGTAATGTGTCAGTTAATGTTGATGCTACTGCATGCGCCATGAATCCTGCAGCTTCTATTGGGCAAAACATTATTTTTACGGTGTTTTTTAAGAGTCTGAGAAGTTGCCTATGGTACTTAGGCTGCTGAAGGAATTTACAAGCAGGAGTTAGAAGTTAACGTGATACTGAGTACCTAGAATAGCATGACAGTAAAGATGAGGATGTTATACTGTTTTAGTGTTTTCCAGCAAAGGTGTGCATGATAAAAAGAGCACAAATATTTCCTTGTAGAAATGCTTAAATTAAAGCTAACTTGTATTTCACAAGTGTGCTGGGTTTATAAAGGCTGTTACTTGCATCCACTTGTAACAGTAGATCACTGGTTAACTAGGAGAATTAAAAAAGATCATAGACTGTAGCAGCAGAGATATTACTGTCTTTTCCTCTGCAACACTTCTAATAATATCACTTTCAGAGGCTTGCAACTCACATCAGTAGGATAATGCATAGTCTTTGAGTATTAAACACACTGTGGCTCAGATCCAGTGAATCTGTTATAGGAATCTAAATTAGGTTTCTTGCCCAGGAGCAGAAACAATGCAGTCCTTATAAAATGAAGTACTTAAATACCGTGTAAGTCACTGGAGAGAAAGTAAACAGATCCACACGAGTTCTCTTCTTATTTGTACAGAGATGCTGTAGGCAACTTGTAGGAAGCACTGAGCCTCTAAATCCCCTTAGAATTCACACATTACATCTGACTGTACATTATATGAAAAAATATATATGAATTTGCATGTAATAAATGAGTAGAAACCCTTTAAATCTTAGCTTAGATAACTGACATGATGAGGTAAACTTGGAAATCCTTACTGCAGCTCATCTGGCACTTGGCAAAGAGGTATTTCTTTGTACTACTAAAAAAACCCCAATTAACCAGGCAGTTGTCTGACAGGTTCATTAAGTTCCAACCTTTTCAATATATATTGAGCTAGAGGAAACAACTGAAGGTTCCTTTGCTTAGCAAAAATGGAGGGTATCTTTCTATGTCAGTCAATCTTTAAATTTGTCTTTGAGAGCAGTGTGATTAATAATATTAAATGAGAAGCTTTTTCAGTTCTCTGACTGTCTCCAGCATCACTAAACAAGTGCAGCTAATAAGAACTCACACCTGAGTAGAGTTCTAGGCTTTTAAGATTGGTTCCTACCAACTGGTCTGGGGTGAATCCTAAGTATGTGCGTAAACTCAGTCACCCTCTACAACATTTTGTGAATTCTTTCAATCATTTCTAAATAATTGCATACCAGGAGATTATAACTTGAATCTGAGAAGACCAAAGGTATGATTCAGTTTCTTATTCACCTATGTGTACAGGCTTCTCTACATTGGCTAGATTCCTAACCTCTCACTATAGGCAATCAAGATCTAGTGCACCTCCCAACACTTAGAAGCAAACCTGTGTGCTGATTTGACAAATTCCATGGATTATCATGCTGCCTGGCTCCAAGTAATTTTTCTGGAAACATTCCCTCATAAATCCAAGGCTCTGCATGGATTCTTAGACACCCTGTGGCATCTCAAATGGTGCTAAATGCCTGGTTTTGTGCAAGTGGATTAAGTATCACTCGATTTGAATGCCAGCCTCTCTCAGAGTAATATAAATTTGGGAATGTGAATAAATTTAACAATATTTTTAAAGTAATATTTATGTTAATTTCAAGTAAATATAAATAAATTACCTTAAAAATTATTATCTTCTCAGTCCACAGAAAATGAATTTCAGTCAAGCTTCTAAGATTTGCCTAAAATGAGGTCTTCAGTTTTGAGAATAAATGTTTTGCCTTTTGCTTAAGTTTTCACAAGGTCATGTGATCCATAGTCATTTTTTGGCAGGTTTATCTCTTTTTCTCTCTTACTGACTGTCAGAGTGTAGATTATTGTTGTGGGTTGACCCTGGCTGGATACCAGGTGCCTAATGAGGCCATGCCACCCTCCCCTCCACAACTGGACAGGGGAGAGAAAGTACTATGAAAGGCTCATGAACTGAGAAAAGTTTTGCTGTTAGTTTTTGGTGTTCCATAAATCATGCCTCCAGAGGTCATGCAAACATAAGTTATTGAAAGTAGTGAGGAAAAAGATCAATCCTTGCTTTCTACAGTTGTTAACAACATGTAGTTTTAAAAGCAAAAATCATTATTGCTGTCGACTTCATTGAAATCTGTCACTCTAAAGTAAAGAAGGAAGGAAAAAGGGAGGGCTAAGAGATGGGTTAGACTAACCTTCTGTAATGATAAGTCCCTGTTTCTTGTAGTGTAGTAGTTTTCTGCATTCTTCCTTCTCCCTTAGATTAATTCAGCCTAATAGACAAGCACGAAATAAGAAACATTTTCTTTTCTAATTCTAGTTGAGTCATCCACATTTCAGAGATTGTGTATGTCTTAAAAGAATTATTCGTATTTAACATCTGTTACATTTAAACATGAAATATATCTGGAAAAGGTGCTTAAATACAGCCCCCCGTCTGTGATGTTTTCTTATCCATCTTTTTGCCTACTTGTAAGACTGAAGATTGTATTAGCATCAGGAGAACTATTTATGGGAAAAATGCTTCTTTTATGTTCCATTTCTTTGTACTTATTCTTGTATAAGAGTTTTATGAAAATTACATCAATTTTGGTAGACTACAGCTAACTGCAGTTAACCGGTGACTACAGTAAAAAATAAAAAGCCAGTAACTTTCAAATATGGGCTATTAGTTCTTATTGACTGAATAATGTTTGTATTCCATTTGTTAGCATCTGTCATGCTTTTACCTAACCCCTATTTATCACTTTCAGAAGAAAAAAAAAAAGAAATAATTTGATTCAGAAGAGCTTCAAATAAAGACATCTGCCTTCAAATAAAAAGAGACCAGCCAATAAGAACATTTTGTCAAGGGCCAACCTTTTTGCTGCTTCTAGTAAAGGGGTATTTTTTATATTTTCTCTTTGTTTTTTTTAAATGTGATTGGGTTTTTTTAAGTTTTTGTGTCACTTCCTTTTGAATGCAATTTGGCCTTTTCAATGCAATTTGATCATTTCTTATTTCTTATGTAGTTAACACTATTGCAAAATATACATGGCTCTCAGAATTATGAACCTAATTTTTTCCTCAAAAACCAGAGAAGAAAAAGCGTAAGGTACTCTAAGAGACATTGACCTTACCTAACTTTATCTAGAAACTTAATAATTAATTTAAGAGAGGATTTTTCTTGAAATAAAGGTATTTTTTCTTCATTTGCTGCAGAGTGAGCGTACCATGATGAAGTAAAATGTAGATCCGTGCATCAGTAGGATTTTGTAGTAAGCTTGCATCTTAGATTTTATCCTCCTTGTTTCAACCTCTCTGTAAATACATAGATTGATAAAATTGTTGTGAAAAGATATCACTGGAGGCAGAAGCTGGGGTGGGAGGGTTTAAAACAACTGCTGTTTTCCTAAACTGAATAATATTTGAATCAATTATATATCAGGTTGATAAGTCAATGGGTCAAATTAGTACCAGTCTCAAAGAGACACCTGGTTGTTCAAGGAGTTCAACAAAAGTCAGTATGTATGCCAAAAAAGTGTGGGCATATTTACAAATTAAGTTAAAATTTTAACAGAAGATAATGTGGGTTCACTTATAAAAAATGATACTGAAGATTATAATAAATGGGTTTGTTAAATCATAAGCTTTGGAGAAGAGTTAATGTTGTGAAAGTGATTTCAATATCACAGTTTAATTACTTGCCACAGATGCTACCAATGAATGTTCCAATTCCATTACTTAGTTTATCCAAGAGGAAGAGGGAAAAAAGTCAGTGCTTTATTTCTGTATCAAAGGTACGGCCTCAGAGAATGTGTGTGTAGATGTTTATCTAATATATTCTTTATTAGATGATGATCTATGGTAAGACCTATGAATGATAAGGAAAACAAACTTCAACTATGCTATATTCGTTTTTTTTTTTT
>VZRQ01005763.1:485191-501247 GCA_013397975.1 Machaerirhynchus nigripectus
TTTTTTTTTTTGGTTTTTGTACCCTGATGTGGGGAAGGAATAGAGAGGTCTTGGTTATAACAGCATGGTAGAAAGTCAGTTTAAAATTTCTTCTGAATATGAAATAATTTTTAATGTGTTGGGGAAAAGGAATTACAAATCAATTAAATACTGAACACGTTTCCTCTGCCAGTACTATGATCATCAAAAATGAAAGCTTAGGAGATATCAGAATTCAGATTTCAGGCAGAAAACACAATTAGATTTTTTTTCCAAAATTGCAGTCTGAGACTAATCACTATTACTGCTTCGTGACTGATCTCTTTGCAATATATTATCAGCTGCATGCATACAGAGATCACAGACTTGCAGTCAGACTAATGAAAGTATGTGGTATCTAAGCAGTAAATCCTAATCCAGATTATTCATAATAGAAATGATTAGCTGTATGTTTCAAGGAAGAACTGATCTAGAGTTTCTTAAGTCTGCTGCATCTTATTGCTGAGGAGAAAATAATCTTTGTCTGAGAATACGGAAATCTGAGGGATTTAGTGTAGTCTTTCTTCCTGAGCTGGCTGAGCAGCTGGCTTGACTAACACATCATGAATAATTTAGTCCATAAGCAACACAAATATTGAATTTCATGTACTGAATATTTGTCTTACTAGAGAAAAATGCCTGGAAATCTCTGAGCTAAAAAAAAAACAAAAAAACTCTACTGAAATCATTAATTAAACATGAATAACAAAAAAAGAATTTAAAACAGATCCACAATTTCAATGAGCTGAAAGAAGATGGTAGAAAACAAAACAAGGCATGCTAAATTTGAGGTATTATTAATTGCAGATATGTTTCATTATTTTATTTCTAAGACAAACTATTGGAATGGTTGTTTTAAAAGCTAGCAAAACCTCAAAATGATAAATTTGAAATAAGCTTTTTTAATTTAATATAAGGCTCCTGATTACAAGTCAAGTGAGTAAAGCAGATGATTATATTGGGTTTAGTTCAATACGTTCAATTCCCAGCAAAAACAAAAAGGTCTTTTAGTAATATTGCTAAGGTTCATATGGATAAAATGGGATTTAGAAACGGAGTTGAAACATCAGCTACATACAGGGTCAGTTTGAGACCTTGTGTTCTCTATGTTTAGAAGTCCCAAAAAAAAAGTTAACAACTTTTGTAGTTTTGTCACTGTTTAAAACCTAGAGGGGAGAGTGAGAGAATGTTTAGGTGTTTTCATTTACTTTAAATAAAATCTAATTGCAAATCAGGATCTGTATACTAAATGACACTGTTGCTAGTACCTCAGGGTGCAAAAATTGGCAGAAAATAATTTTATGACTGCAGTACATTTTACTTTCAAGATACAGTAATTTAAAAGAAAGACTTAAGTCAGAAATATATTTGCAGTAAATTCACAATTATACAATTCTTGACCTTGTACTTTCTGGTATGCAAAATTAAGGCTTTTGTTTGTGTACAAAACTCTCCTAATTTTTAAATTAATGCATAATTTCTGATGTCTTTTTATGAGGGCTATTCAAAATTTTAAGCTGAACTTTTAAAGGTTTTTAAATTTATTCTTGTTCTCTAAGTATAGTTCTTAAACATTGCAATAATGTATGCTTAATCATCAGTCCAAAATACTTTCTCACATAAACAGTGCAAACGTGCTGCTCTTCTCATTTCTGTTCTCAGGATTTTTTTCGTGAATACTTAATTTCATGTGTATAAAAATGAAATTTGTTGCATATTTTTCCTTATTTGAAAATATTACTGATGACTGAAATATCTTGCTGATTTTACTTTTCTTTACTTTCTTTTACTTTCTTTCTCTGAATAGCTAATAGTACTACTACTGGAAATCAATTAAATTTCTAATGTAACCATGTAAATTAAGACCTTGCCTTGTCAAGAAAGCCAGAATGTTCTATTACTAAAATCTGTTCAAGGATAAATGTTAAGCAGGATATTTATTTAATATTGAAATAGCAAAAATTTAAATGATATTGAAAGAAGTAAACCATACTTTAATTCTATTTCCCAGTACCTTTCTATGATTAATTTCATAATTGTCTTTCATTTTTTTCCTTGAGCAAAGGAAGAAAGTTAATTTAGAAGTAATCCATGGTATTGGATAATTTTTGATTCTGATATCATTTTATCCACTTTTACAATCGTGTAAGCACTTCCACACAAAAAATATGTAGTTTGGATGCAATATGCAGTATGGATTTTTAACACTGGAAAAGCTGCTGTTGTGGTTTAACCCCAGCCAGCAACTCAGCCTCACTCAGCTGTTTGCTCACCCCTCACCCCTGGCTGGATGGGGGAGAGAATCAGAAGAGTAAAAGTGAGGAAACTCATGCACTGAGATAAAGACAGCTTAATAGGGGAAGCAAAAGCCATGTGCATAAGCAGTGCAAGGAATTGAAGCAGGTGTTCAGCCATCTCTGGGAAAGCAGGGCTCCATCATGTGTAACAGTGGTTTGGAAAGACAGACACCATCACTCCAATGTACCCCCATTCTTCCTTCTTCCTCCAGCTTTTTATGTGGAGCATGAAGCACCATATGATCTGGAATATCCCTTTGGTCAATGGCAGTCAGCTGTACCAGCTGTGTCGCCTCCCAATTCCTTGTGCAGCCCCAGAGTCCTCACTGGTGGCATAGGGTGAGAGGCAGAAAAAGCCTCGATCCTGTCTAAGCCCTGCTCAATAATAGCTAAAACATCCCTGTGTTATCAACACTGTTTTCAGCACAAATCCAAAACATGGCCTCATACCAGCTATGAAGAAACATAACTCTATCCCAGCCAAGACCAGCAAACTGGTAAGAAAATGCACTGTAAATATTCAACTGAAATCGGAGAAACAGGAAAACCTGTTCCAGTGTCTCACAATGAAACAAAAAAAAAAAAAATTAAATTGCCTAACTTGCTATTATGTTTATCCCATAAGTTCGAAGGTTTTTAACTAAGAAGTTTAAATATATTAAACAATATATATTTATAACAATATAAATTTATGAAAATATATTCATAACAATATATATTTATAAAAACATATTTATAACAAGAGAGGTGTTATCCTACAGAAGTAGCTCAGAGTTTATTCCTTTTGTAAGAAAAGTAGTAGCACTTTTGCTACTAAAAAGTGGGGGACTTTTTTTCCTTTCATATTTGCATTGAACCATAAATAGCCTATCTGATATTTCTTAAAATGGGTATATTTATATATAGTTTTAATCAGAATAGCAATGAAGTTGAAATCCGCAGTTATGATAGTATTACAGGCATTTCCTGCAATTGTCTAACAGACAGAAAATACAAAGTGTCAAACAATTTATTCCTTTCACCACATTAATCAACAGAAATACTTACATTCACCATAATATGGCTATATTATGATGTTGGAATAATGACCCCTACCAGCTTTAGACAGATAAAAATTTCTTCCAGTTGCAGCTTTATCCATAGAAACACAGAGTTTCCTAACGTCTAGAGCAGCATCAGCATGGTAAGACTTTGAAAGTATTCTGAGAACTATTTTTGTAGAAAGTTTCAAAGCAGTATTTTTATTCTTTCCAGAAACTCATATAAACCCTTTATTTGCTTTTCATTTTAGTGTGTACAAGAAAAATCATGACCTTACATTTCAGAAACCTCTATTCTTTCCTGGTAGCTGCATTACTGTGATCATCAACAATAACCAGCCGTAAAAAAACTGTACATGGAAGAAGACTCATAAAAGGACAATGATGGCTAATCAAACATCTCTCTTGAAAAACATTCAAAATGCAAACTTTAGGTCATTAATTCTTCAGATACTTGTTTCATATGGTAATGTGATTCTCTGACTCAAAGTTGTCAAATGACTTCAGATATATTTTGGATCAAGGAAGAGACTTGTGGGCTTTGTTAATGAAACGTGCCATGAAAATCCACATTTCATTTATTCACAGTTCATTTAAAGGACTTTTAACTTTTGGTTCCTCTGTTACAATTAATAATACTATTAAGATAATTCTAATCCTCTGTTCCACATGACATTGGCATGTAAGTTTCTAAGGGCACAGAACTCTTTAGGGCTTTTCTGAGGGAGAATGCATCTATATACTGGGATAATTTTTAGAGAACTGGAAGCTGCTTTCTGTTTATGAAAAAATTAATGTATTTGGGAATGATATTTAATGCTAATCAGTGTACAGAATAATTGTATGTTGTTAAGGACTATTCAAGATACTAAATCATAATAAACACACGTGGGCAGATAGAGACCGCATAATGCATTATTTGGAACAATGCTGTCCCTCTTTTAGAAGCATCTGTCTCTGGGATTACAGACTAAAACTTTTGCATGTGCTTAGTGTATAATTTTGGCATGCAGGGAGTACTTTCTCACTTTATTCACTTTTATAGCCCTGACATCTGTCCTGGAGAAAATACCCATGTTTTTTTCTTTTTAGTGGTAGGAATCCAACGGTGTTTCATCATCTCCCCTTTTGGATAATTACTGTGTCTGAGGCACATATCAAGGTGGAATCTGAGGTTAGTTCATCCTGACTCAGTGAATATTGTCACACCTTGCACTTTTCACAAGGTAGAAAGCTCTGTCTAAATAACCAGGGGGTGTTCGGTGCCTCTTCATAAGTATGAGGTCACTGTGAAAGCTTTGGTGAGGCAGCTCTTTGCTTCTTCCATTACCTTGTAGTCTCTTACAAGAGTGGAGTAAAGGAAAGGAGTGGTCATTTTCTTTCCAGGTAGGTGGTATCCCCTTTTTTCCCCAGTAGTGGCGGAATTTCATCCTAGATGACACATGCTCAACAGGATAGAAAGGGACCGGTTCCATCTCTCAGATGATCGTTTATGTAGAATATGTGCAGTTTTGCTTAGTGTCATTCAAATCAAGTGTTCAGATCCCCACGATCATAGCTGCAAGTCACTGGGATAACAGAGGGGTGGGGGAGATCTGTCAGGAAGCAGCAAATGCAGACCTGCTCCTCAAGGAAGGAAGGAGGGAGCTGAGGGTAGCAGCAAGGCAGGCAGCAGTCGATGCAGTCCCATGTTGCACCCACTGTCAGTCACTGAACCGGTACCAAACTGCTCCTTTTGTGCTCATTGGACTTGACTTTCCTTTTGGCACTACTTGAGTACTCTGCACTCCAGAACTCAAATTGCATGTGCTTCACCGAGTTGAAATGTGCCTGCTCTCTGCAGCATGGTGCTGAAAGTCATTTGGAGGTGATGCCTTTTCCTGGTCCTAAAATCAAGAGGCGAACACGGTTAGAAGGGGAAAAGGGTATTACCTTGGTATTTATTGTAAGGATCCTTAGGTGCACCACGACCAGGTCGAATACACCTCCATGCACCCCCGCAATGGCCACCCCAATCCCCCTCCTCTATATCTGGTCTTACATTCTAGGTCTTACTAATTAGCATATCTATCAAAAATTCCCCAATGAGAGGCTCGAATGAGCCCCCCTTCCCAAGGAAACTTCCCCTGGATGGTTCTANCATCTAACATAGGACTTTTTGGGGGTTTTAACTGGGAAAAATGAGAAACATGACGACGCAAAGTTACAAAAAATTCTCAGTATATTTCTAGTCCGAGAAGTTCTAGCAATGGTAATTAACTATGCTGGCATAGCACTGATATTGTAGTCTTTTGAGAAGCTACAGCTCTGTGAATTACCATGTTACAAAGCCCAGCAATATTTATTTAATGTTAGATACAGTTTTGTCTTAATGAAGCATGTCATAGACATGGAAGAGAAAGCTGAACATAATACGGTTTCCAGGGAAACATCCTTATTAACTAAATTTCCTGATCAAGTGCATCCTGATTTAATAAAGATATATTGATTGTTTTGACATAATCAGGAAGGTAACTATGGAGTAGAAAAACTTTGAAGCAGATTATTGAAATTTAGACAACATGAAACAGCTTTATATAACTTCTGGTTTCTAATAGTAGCTTTAATTTCTTTTCCTTTTTTCCCATATTCACAAGTTTTAGCCTTTAGGAGGTTCAGAAATACAGTGATTATCACAAGTTAGCCCATGTTCTAAAAAAAGTGAATAGGAGGGAGGAATGAATAATTTTTTTTTTTGGGAAATGAACAAATGTTTCTGTTCGCTTTAAAATTTTGGGGTTTTTTCCATTATTTTTTCTGTTTTATATTCATTTTTAAGGCAAATTTCTAACTTAAAGGACAAAGAGATTCAGCTTTTATTTGTGGTTGGTGAATAAAATCTCAGAATTTTGGGACAGAACAGTGTTCATGGATTATTTCTTCTTTATTTAAAACACCTGGCAACTCAGTTGAAAGATTGCAAAGATAAATATTTGCTTTAAGAGCCTAAGCACCTCTGGGTAAAGGAGTCAGTCTAAAAAGCAGTCTAAAAAGAAGTCAACAATATTATTATTGGACTTTGATCCTTACTGATATAATAAGCTTGCCATAAAAACCTTTGTCATCAATTTCATTAATTCCATTAAGCATTAGAAAGTCTATGTAACTTAATATTACCTCAAATTTGTGCAGAGAAAACTGGTAATTTGATTTCTTAGCTGTCTTGTGCCTGTATTCTGTTTAGTTAATGTTGACAGAGTACTCTGTTTTGTTCAGTAGTCCGAAATGTGTGTTAAATCATTTTGCAAGAGAAAGCATCATCCTGCCTAAAATCTGGACATGACTTGTCTTCAGATCTTTGATTTTCTAGTGTAGTGAGCAGCGTGCTGAACACTTTAAAGGACAAAAATCGCAAAAAGAATACATGAAAAATCTTAACATTATGAGATAAAAATTAACCTAGTGTTATAAAATATGCCTAGCACCCCTCTTTATAAGCATACTTTTAATATTCATATTTAGTAATATTAATTGAATAATAACCAGAACAGGTACACACAAATACACAGAAACCTTTATCACAGAATCATAGAATGGTTTGGGTTGTAAGGAACCTTGAAGATCACCTCATTCAAACCCCCCTACCATAGGCAGGTGCACCTTCCACCAAATCAGGTGGCTCAAAGCCCCATTCAGCCTGGCCTTAAACACCTCCAGGGGTGGGACATCCACAATTTCTCTGGACAACCTGTTCCAGTGCCTCACCACCCTCACAGTAAAAAAATTTGCCTCCTATCAATATCCTAGTATCTAATTTAAACCTGCTCTCTTTCAATTTGAAACCATTCCCCCTGGTCCTGTCACTACATGCTCTTGTAAATAGACTTGCCCCATCATTCCTGTAAATTCCCTTCAGGTGCTAGAAAGCTGCAATTAGGTCACTCCAAAGCCTTCTCTTTTCCAGGCTGAACAATCCAAATTCTCTCAGCCTTTCCTCATAGGAGAGCTGTTCCATCCCTCTAATCATCTTGGTGACCCTCCTCTGGATTTGCTTCAACACATCCATGTCCTTCCTGTGCTGGGACCCCAGAGCTGGATGCAGCACTGCAGGTGGGGTCTCACCAGAGCAGAGCAGAGGGGCAGAATCCCCTCCCGTGCCCTGCTGCCCACCCTGCCTTGGATGCAGCCCAGGAGACGTTTGGCTTTCTGGGCTGTGAGTGCACATTGCTGGGTCGTGTCCAGCCGCTCATCCACCATGTCCAGCCTCAGCACTCCCAAGTCCTTCGTAGCAGGGCTGCTCGTGATCTGCTCATTGCCCAGCCTGTGCTGATACCGGGAGCCGTAGCACGTATTGCCTTTCTTTCAACCATGGACTCGTTTCATGAGTGATGCCTAAAATCAGAAGCAGACGACAACTGTCTACATGTGCCAGCTGCTAATATTTTAGTTGTCACAGAAAACAACTGCCTGTTGTTAAAGTAAACAACTGTTATCTGCCAAAGGCTGATAGATAGACAAAGGATATTCTAGCATTCTTCTGCAGCCATCGAAGCCCAGATGAAATAGCTGAGAGTTCTTAAAAGGAATCTAGCTTCCTGTCTTTAGGCAACTGCAAAACAATTTGCATATGTTTGCTTATGCATGTCTGTGGAAGGATACATCCTCAGACTCCAAGAATGAAATTCTCGTGCTTCCTGGCCTTTAGCTGCTTCTCTGAATATTACTTGGTTTCCCAGATAGATGTTCTGTGATATCTAGAAATTTTCCACACTGTACAGATATGCTGTTATATGCAATTAAATCTTGCTCTAATTTGGATGCCTTACATTGTCTGAGATGTCTACATGGGTCTGGCAGATATGGCACAAAATCTGCATGAGCGTTGCACTCTTCTGGCCTGACATCAACCAGATACAGAATCAAAGAATCATTCGGGTCGGAGTAGACCTCAGGAGTTCAGTAGTTCAACTCCTGCTCAGAGCTAGGTCAGCTGTGAGGTTAACCCAGAATGCGTAACTCAATGGGATCTTGAAAACTTACACGGTGATTTACGGCATCTCAAAAGCTGGTAGATACAGGTAAGTGAACCAAACATTTAACATTTACTTCTTTGGAAACATAATAGAATATTCTTTCACCTGTATGCACTGAGCACTGTTGGTTTTGGGGTGGGGCATTGTTTTGATTTGGTTTTAAAAGTAAGGGATATTCCTGCAAAGAGATGCCTTCTGGGTCCTTTCAGTGTTATGCTGGAAACCATTAAAAATAAGTCAGCTTACAAGAGAACATTTTGTTTTCTTCAATGCCTTCAGTAGAAGATTAGTAAGATTCTAAGCCTATGGGCTGGTGAAACACTGGCCTTAAAATCCTTTAAAAATCAATTACCAATGTAATTTTCTGTCTATATTCCAAGAAAAAATAGCCCTGCATAACCATGTATTCTAGAATGAAGAAATACACTTGTGACATCCATTTGTGTCTGTCTCTCATTGCATGGTATTGTTTTTCTAGGAATTTCTAGGATTTTTTATTAATTTAATGTCATTCACAGATATTGGCTGACCTGGAAAATCATGCACTTTTTAAGGATGACCTAGAATGCCAGAAGCTTATTCTAGAAGCCATGAAATACCATCTTTTACCAGAAAGAAGAACTCTGATGCAAAGTCCAAGAACTAAGCCTAGAAAATCTACGGTTGGAACACTTTATGCTGTTGGAGGAATGGATAACAACAAAGGTATTATAGGATATTTTTTGCTTTAAGAGTTATACTTCACATTGTCTTCATCAGAAAATGGTGAAATAACTTTCTGTTCCAGTATTGGTGGGGGGGGGTGTCTAAATCAGTCAAGAAATGCTGTCAAGACTTTTGTTCCAATGAAAATCTGTGGATATTTAAGGAAAAGCATAATACAGTCAGAGAAAAGAAACTGAGTTTTGAGTTCATTCTTTCTGCAAAAGTATTATAATTTTCAGAAAGAAATTTAGCAAAAACATAGATGGATAGTAAAATACCTTAGTTATAGATTTCTAGAAATTATTTTTCCTTTATAAGTCAAATATTTCTTTCAGTTTTTTTAACCTATGAAAAAAGGCAGTTTGATATGCAGTGTATTCCATCTGTACCTAATTGTCTAAAATATTATGGATGATTCATGGGTCTTCCAGTGGAGAAATTTTTAAGTCTTCTAGAGAAAAAAGATAACTAGCTTCAACTAGATTGCTAGTTTGTCGTAAAGGAAGGTGAAATTACCCCCATTTTTCTGTGAAGAAAAGTAGGAAGAAGTGGAAATTTTATTAAAGCATTTTGTTGTTATTTGTTGGGAATAAGAGTTCTGATGATAGGTTGTGCTTTCGTTTCCAGTAAGTTTAATCCACTGATTTCTTGAATTGAATGAAACAAAATATTTGAACTAAAAGCTAGCTCTGTTATATACTCAAAAAGGCTTTATTTTTTTCTTTTTTTTTTGGTGATATTCACTAATAATTCCACAGCGTTTAAATTTTTATGTCTGTATATAGACTGAAGACTATGCCTTCAGAAA
Organism: Machaerirhynchus nigripectus; assembly: GCA_013397975.1. Lineage (NCBI taxonomy): Eukaryota > Metazoa > Chordata > Aves > Passeriformes > Dicruridae > Machaerirhynchus > Machaerirhynchus nigripectus. Next base: position 495,072 of record VZRQ01005763.1, read on the forward strand.
CACTACTTCTAATACAAAATAAACTGTACTTGAAAAAAGTATTGTATAAAATTATACAGTATTTCACAGTATTCAGTATTTCACATCTGTGTCTTGGTGTTATAGCAGTTGTTTCACTAAATAGCTGTGGCAATATTGTTTACAAAATGACATGGCATGTTTTTCTCATCAAGTTACACCAGTGAGAAGACTGTATGATGTCTGTGCCACTGTGAAAAATAAATGGGTGGCATCAAGAGAAGTATGACAAGCAAGTCGAGGCAGCTCCATGGTAATAGCATGAAGCTGAGTCAGGGTAGGTTTAGATTACATATCAGGAAAAGGTTTTTCACCCAGAGAGTGGCTGGGCACTGGAAGAGTCTCCCCAAGGAAGGGATCATAGCACCAAGTCTGTCTGAGTTCAAGAAGTGTTTGGACAATGCTCTCAGGCATGTGGTGTGACTCTTGGGGATGTCCTGTGCAGGGCCAGAAGTTGGACTCGATGATCCTTGTGGGTCCCTTCCAGCTCAGCATATTCTGTGACTCTGTGATTCTGCCCTTCTACCCCACTTTCCTGAGGCCCCACAGCGAGTATTGCATCCACCTCTTGGATCCCATAATGACATGGATCTTCTGGAGCAAGTCCAGAGGAGGGCCACAAAGTTAATCAGAGGGCTGGAGCGTCTCTTCTATGAATGCAGGCTGAGAGCTGGGACTGTTCAGCACAGAGAAAAAAAGGCTCCACAGAGACCTTATAACAAGTCACCTTCCAATACCTAAAGGGGCCTCCAAGAAAGCTGCAGACAGAGTTTTCACAAGGGCATGTGGTCATAGGACAAGGGGCAATTGTAGCGATTGAGACAGGGACCCACATTGGCAAGGAACCTGAATCGTTTATTCAAAGAAACGAGCTGGTTTTATACACATCTTCAAGACACAGTATTTCCTTATATGGTAATTTTCACTACGTGACCTGTCCCATGTTGCCACATCAGCAATGCACCGTCTTAATGTCCTTCTATGGGGTGATCATGCGCTGTTCACCCGTCTGTCAGCTTCCGGCAGGCTCCTCTCCTTGGGGATCTGCCACGTGACATCTCCTCTTCCCAGGGTCAGGCCGAGACGAGCTTCTCTGTGCTACCATGTGCTCTTTTGTGCTACCATGTGCTTCTGCAGGCATGTCCCACAGCCTGCAGCTCAACTCCATCTTATCTCTTCCCACAGGCAATGACTTTAAATTGAGATTATAGATTTAGATTAGATACTAGGAAGGAATTCGTTACTGGGGGTGGTGGTGAGACACTGGCACATGTTGCCCAGAGAAGTTGTCCCATGCCTGGAAGTGTTCAAGGCCAGGCTGGATGAGGCTTTGAGCAATGTGGTCTAGTGAAAAGTGTCCCATCCCATGGCACAGGGGTTGGAACTAGATGATCTTTAGGGTTAGAAGGTCCCTTCAAACCCAAACTGTTCAATGATTCTATGACAATAAGAAATTGTTGATGAAAGAACCAATACATATATATATATATATTCTTAAAGTAGCTGCAGATTATTTTTGTCTTTTTAACATTTATAAACAATTGTGTAGCTAAGCGTTAGGCATGGATGTGCACAGAACACTGTCTTTGGATGATAAAATACAAATTTCCTCTTACTTGGAAAAATTACAATAAACACAAGCATTCATGTAGGAAATGACAATAAACCCAATTTGGGTTCAGCTGTATTTATTCTCATTTACTATTAATAACTGTTCCTCAGTAAAAATACAGAAATATTTAGGAAGACAGCACGAAGCATAGCACCATTGCCACATTAACACACAGCCTATTTTGCAGATTCAGGTCAGGCAGAAGCAGTTCATTTCTGTAGCAGCAGGAGAAAACACAGAGCAACAGAGGTTCATTCCTCTGTTGATGCAATCCCTGACTGAAAACTACCAGGACTTTCATGCATTTACAGCAGATAAAAACTGCTTTGAGAAGAGGCCTGGTATGGCAGAGGAGCATCCGCGTAGCAAGAGCCTGTGTGACAGCTGATGCAATATGTATTCCCAGTAACCCGGGCTCTGCAGCTGTGCCGTCTCAGCTTGCATCTGTTCAGCTCATCCCTCTTGTGATCCTGCTGTGTTCTTGACTAGCTTTTATGCCCAGTGAGTCTTGTTTCCACATGTCCATTCAGGAGACCTGAGTGCTGCTGCCTGTTTTGAAGAGTCACTGACTTCACAAAGCAAGCCTGAATATTTGGGCTGGGAAATGATGCTGATTCTGTATTATCTCTTCTCAATAATTAATAATTTATTTTTTCCCCCACAACTTTCTTCAGTGAAAGGCTGATATGGATGATTGCAATTCACAATGATGTATTTTTAATGCTTCCTGATGTTTGCTACCAAATGTGAAACCATTGCAAATAATTGGATGAGCTAGAAAAATTAGCAATTTATTAACTAGCATATATAATAGTGGCTAAGTGCAAATATTATGAAAGCATTTGAAGGTTATGTGGCTCTTCCCATAAAAAGTAGCCTAGCATGCTAAGTTTGTTTTGAAATCTCTTCTATAATTATCTTCCTTTCCATAAAAATGAAGTGATAATTAAACTCCAGCAAACAGCAACTGGAATTCTGCCTGATGTGAAAAATTAATGCAGCATAGTACTAAATGGATAGAGAGGAAAGTATCAAAGTTAGATAAATTTGTAATTTTAATTTCCTAGATGAACTAAAAAAAAATTAAATCTCTGTTTCCACACACCTTTGCTTATTTATTAATTTAATTTTAAAGGCGCATATAAGAAACACATTTTCTCTCTATGTCTGCATTAATGGATTGGGATGCATTAATATATTGGAGGTATGTGCTTCTGACAATGTTCCATTCACTTTACCCATTAATATAATCACACTGATTTCTCTAATTTAGATTAGCAGGATTTAATCATCTAATAGTATAGAAATGTCCACATATAAAGAAGGATGGAAGACTGAAATAAATGAGTAATTGCAAGAAGTGGGCATACAATTTTTGGGAATGATTAAGCACTGACTTCCTGCAACCATCCTGGAATCCCAAATACAGAGCAGAAGCTAAGTGGTAGAACATGATATATATAGTCTATATTAAATGGTGCCATGGAAAATTATGAGCAGGAAAATATGCAGCAAGTGGAGATTGGTATCAATAATCAAGCAGTGTTGCAGTGATGTCAGAATGCTGATTAATTTCTTATGAGGTGTCCTAGCCTGTCTCACTAGGTAGCAGTTAGAATAAAAATGGACAAGGAGAACTTGCAGAAAAAGAAAACAAAAGTGTTACGGTAACCATGATCCAAAACCACTGGTATGTACTACTTTTGGAATAGTCCTAGACTCATTCATCAAAGTCCTAGATTAGTTATTTGTTTACTGAATCCAAATCTTTAAGCAAATACAAGGGAACAAGAAAAGAAAAGTTGCATGAGCAAGAAACTCTTCCATAAAAATGTGGCAGGTCATTTAATAAAGAGATGGAATAGTCAATTTACTGAAACACTGACATTAAATATGTGCTTTTCATTAATCTTGTGATGATATAAAACCTGCTGCAAAAAGTGCCCTGATGGTAAACAGGTGAGGTTCATCATTAGTCTGTATCAAGCAATATTAAAAGTCCTTTCATTATTGTATAAATACCTTTTAGAAAGATCTTTGCTATTGCCACAGATATATAAAAAAAATTAACCTTTTGAAATATGATATTAAAGTCTCAAGTTATTCTTCCTTATACACCCATGTTGCATATTTTTCCTTTTCTTTAATTTAATCATTGCAATATTTTTATTGCATATATATTATATATATTAAGTATTTTTAATCATTGCAATAATCCTTTTTGCTTCACAAATATGGTTTATCAAATGGGGTTTATTACATAGATATATATTATTATTATTATTATTTCACAGGAATGACATCTAATATAGCTACATGAAGTTACTCTTGTTCCAGTGAATTTTGGAGATGTCCTTGGTTTTTTGGGCTTTTTTAGTTTTCGTTTTGATTTTTGTTTTGTTTCATTTTGTTTCTAGAAGACATTTCTCAAAGCAGATTTCATTTAAACATTATTTATTTTAATTTTATGTTTTTCATTCTCATATAGGCATGTTTTTTAAATACTAAAAGAAATATTAAAAAATCTATTATAGATACTGTAAAAAAAGGCAAAAGTAGGGAAAGATCTTGGTTTTCCTCTTAGGTGATTCCTAGCTTCTTGAGATATGTGTCTGAGTTGTCTGATACTTGAATCTGCCTCCTTCCTCTTCAGTTTAGTGGGAATTTGTTAAAAAAAAAAAAAAAAAAAAAAAAAGAAGAAGTAAAATCCATCAAGATTGTTATATGGCATTTTGCAAGTTGTAGAAATTGCTACAGACCACTTTGTCTTCACATACATAAAACATTTGACAGCATTCATTATCTATCCATTTGATGTATAAAACTATCTTGAGTAAACATTTCATCTTCATCTTACTTGCATTTTCATTCAAAATATACGATGTACGGTAACTGTTTAATTTTCAGAATGTGAGTGCCTAAAGTCATGTATTTGTATAATACACAAACAGCAAAATCTACTTAAGAAGAGAGAGTATTTTCTTTAAAAGAAGGAAAAGTCCAAAGTGTTTATTACTGAATATTTCTCCCTGGCGTGCTTTTTGAAAAGTTTTATATAAATATGCATACTTTGTAAATATACTTATGTATGTGTGTATATCAGCCCGGGTCTGACTCCAGGAGCAGCCCCATCAAGCAGGAACATAAACAAACATGCTGTGGCTACCCGTGGCATGAACAGATGTTTCCACAAAAGAACTAAGAGGTGAGAAATTGATGGTTCCTCTTGCAATCCTACTCTTTTTATTGATAACATCGCATATACAACATTACCACTCCTTTGTATGAGTTTCTTCTGCCGTTGGTGCTAATTTGTTTTCACCTGTCTTTTCCATGAGGACATTTGTTATCTTAAAGAATCATGTAGTCATAGCCTTAAAATACCTCAGGAGTACAATAAGCCAAAATAAATTGTGCCTCTGACATTCCAAGCAGCTGCCCGTATACTGCTTTTTATTTAGATGCCAACAGTTTTTCTCTGAAATCTTGTCTGCTCTATTTAAGTAGCAGCTCTATCTCAGCCAAACAACTCCAGTGTTTTCAAGTATCAGAAGTGAGTAATTCTATTAAGACAGATGTGAAGGAGCAGCTAAGCGTACTGGGGTTGTTTCAGCTGCAGAAAAGGAGGCTCTGGAGAGATGTTATCACTCTGTACAACTACCTGAAAGGAGGTTATAGCAAGGTGGGAGTCAGTATCTTTTCCCTAATAACAAGCAATACAGAGAGAGAAAATGACTGCAAATTTCACCAGGGGAGGCTTTGATTGGATATTAGGAAAATTTTTTTTCCACTGGAAGAGTCATAAAGCATTGGAACAGGCTGCCCAGGGAAGTGGCTGTGTCTCCATCCCTGGAGGGATTTGAAAGATATGTAGATGTGGCACAGAGGGACATGGTTTAGTGGTTAAATCAGCAGTGCTGGGTTAAGTGTTGGACTCAACCATAAGGAACCAAAGTGATTCTATGATTTTGTGTTTACTCAGTTCCATGAAATATATTTCACTGTTCTTTCTTATACTTTCTGGAATTCATTTTTTCAAAAAATTGACACATTTAATGTTTATTTTTAAACATAAAAATGCGTGTTGGCATAATCCAATGTTTTCCCAGACATTCTCTAGCTAACAATGGAAAACATTGGAAGTGGAAAACAATTTACCTTAAATCTAAAATGCACTAATAAACAAGTAACATTCCATTAGCTTTAGGTCAACATTGTACCAATGACCAACTCTGTTTTCCTTTTTCACGCTTTCTGGAAGACTCAGCAGGAAAATAGTAATGGAATATATAGAAACAGGAACAACAACACAGAGAAATGTACTCTTGTTGGAATAATCAAGATAGCATAGTAATATCATCATGGTGGGTTTTCTTGAGAAAATTAGAATACCAGAGGAAGTGGCAGGCAGGCTATGCAGAACGAATAACTAAAATTTTCAGTATCTGTATTGCAAATATGCATTGAAACTTACTTTTCCTTTTAGGTTCCTTAAACAGAAAACATGTAAGTTAGCTATTTAAAAAAAAAAGAAATAAAAAGAAAT
>VZRQ01005763.1:501395-630915 GCA_013397975.1 Machaerirhynchus nigripectus
AATATATGTTTGATAAACTACAAAGAGGGTTTGATTTTTAGTTTGATTCACACAATAATAAACAGAAACCAAAATGAACTGTTTCAAGAAATGTATCTATATATTATATTTAGCTAGCAACAAAACGTTCTGGAGAGAGAAACTATAATTAATGAAATAACAGGAAGTAACCTCATGAAGTTCAACATGGGGAACCGCAGAGTCCTGTGCCTTGAGAGGAACAACCCCTGGAACCAGTATAATTTGAGGGCCACCTAGCTGGACAGCAGCTTGGCAGAAAAGTGCCTGGGGCCATTTTGCCCCGAACATCTGCCTAACAATTGTTCAGATATTTGGAAACAGCAAAACTGCATGTGCAGATTTGATCCCTGGTAGCAGATCTAGGGAGCAGAGGAAGCTGTACAGAGCAGCCACCCTCTCCATCCACTGTCTGCTCCATGGCAGACCTTGCACAGGAATTTTAAAGCATGTGATGCTATCAAAGAGGAAGAAATGAGGGCATTATTTTTCCTGTTTTCATTTGCTTTTGGTTTCTCTTGAAGACACTGAGAAAGATTGGCCTCGATACTCACTGCAGAGGTGAAAGATGTTCCCAGTGGATTTCCCCCGACAGGGGTTAGTGTGAGGTCGCTTTACATACCTTGCTACTAAGACAATGCAGTGCATCTCTCTAAGGACTGGGGCTACATCAAGAATAAGGAAACAGTTCCTGGGCAGTAACTGGAAAAGGAGATGGGCAAAATACCACTATTTGAGGTTTAAATACCCCTCTATCCTTTCTCTTTCAGTCATCAAATTGCTTACATCTTCCTCACTCTGGTCAGATCTCACTGGAAATACCAGTGAGTCCTTTAACAGCATCTCAGACAGGTGATGAAAGGACTGGAGCATCTCTCCTGTGAGGAAAGGCTGAGACATTTGGGACTGTTCAGCTCAGAGAAGAGATGACCTCCAGAGGTCCCTTCCAACCTCAACTGTTCTGTGATTCCACAACATGTTAATGTAATTGTAGAGTAAATGTAGAGCTTGGCTAATTACTTCACCAGAGGAATATGAAATACACTGGCTAATCACTAATGAGATAATTAAATGTATAACTCACAGTAAAATTCTCTTTTCGTCCAGTTCCTATAAGTATTAACATGATTACTTCCTTCTTTTCACTCCTATGATTTTCAATATGTTCCGAAACATTCAGTCTCATAGGCTAATTAGCAGTTAAAGTACTTTGATTTAGCAGTGCATTTCAGAATAGGAAAAAAACCCAACCCATATTTTAACACCATCTGGTACTTTTTCAGTACTTATTTTATATCGCTAAATTTCTGGCTTTTTTTAAAATTAAGTGTAATTATCTTCTGGAACTGCTGATTCAGTTACAGTTTGAAATAAAAAGAAGATCCTTAAGTTATCTATTCTGAAGCCTCCATGTAAGAGGCTTGAAGGTTTCAAATGTAAGAGAAGAGCCAAAGTTATCACATATAAGATAAATTTTATCATCCCACAAAATTCTTCCCTTGTCAGTATGTTCCCCTGGAGTTCACACCTGTTGGTACAAACTAGGGAATTATGCCGACAGCACAAGAGGCTTCTGCATCGTGGGTGTGTTAGGGTGATTATTATCCCAGTAACAACCCTCTGTTCATCTTCATTACTTCCCTGCAACTTATTCTGTTGTCTGGCATTTCCAGTGCAGGTATCTTATCTCTTATTAAAATGCACATAAAAAAAAAAAAGACTTTGTATGTGGTCTAGATAAGACACATACTTGGCAGATGGATAATTTAGAGAACTTCTATACTATCAGAAACCTTGTATTTTTCTATGCACTAGTGAATTTCTGTTCCCTTATCACTGAAGTTTCATTAATGGTTTTCACCTACTGGTATTGTCTTTCGAGTAAACCACCACAAATTCTGAATCTTGTTCTGGAAACAGTTCAGTGCTGGAACCACCCTCAATAGCCAGTGTGGATAAGACTTAAAAAATGGTGGCAGCTCCCAGAGCAGTCCTCCAGATCTATCTTGCACCTTCAGCCACCCCACAAATCGCCTTGACAAATTCTAGGAAATGCTCCAAAAGTGTCTATTTTCAAGCACAAGAACATCCAAGTAACCTTCAGTAGAGCTTTCACCTTATTTTTAACACTCTGAACTAGAAAACCAAATATAGTCAATTATCTTTTTGAACTACAGATGGCACCATATAGAATCCAATCGGCACTGTCTGGGTCCTACCCATGAAGGTTAGGAATAGCACCCTTTGCAGCAGATTTACCTTAGAGGGAAGTAATTGCAGCAAAACAGAATCTCTCAGGAACTGAGCTAAGGGCTAAGCAGTGTGGATGAGCATCTTTACAGCTATTATGAAAAATAATAAAATAATGCTGGGGATAATGGGAAACTGTTCCTGTTGCAGCACCAAACTGCTCTGTTCACATTGTTTAAACCAAATCATGATCAAAGTAGCTTTTTGATTTAGTTATGGTACATAATGAATTGCCAATCATGAACCATGATTGAACCATGTGTTTAGAATCAATATCAATCATGCAGCAGATAAACTGCAATACTAGACACTTACAAAATATGAATTTACATCTTCAAATTTCTTGACATTCTTCTTGAGTAAATTCCTCAAATTCTAGTCGCAGACACACATGTACACACACACCCAAACACAGGTACACAGTTTGTGTAGGTCACCATCACCTGCTCCCCACTGCTGGGAGCTCCAGTGGGTGCACACCCCTCCTTCAGAATGTGTAGTTCCCCTAGCATTTGCTTTTGTTCACACGTAGAACTTTTGTTTTAATTGTTAACACATTATTTACACAATTTTCAGTGGGAACAGAACTGTTTTAAAGATGAGTACATATTTTGTTGCTGAGCAAAGGTAGACTGTCATACTGCATGATGGAAATCATTGATAAAAGAAGTTTTTGTAAGTTTTAGACTCCATAAAAATATAAAATAAACCATGAATGTTTATGTATTAAAAAATAACACTATATTATAAAAAACAGTGCACAACATCAAAGACTTTGCCTAAAATCACTGTTGAAAAGCTGTCAGTTCTGATGCTCTCAAAAATATAAAGATTACTGGAAAAAACTTGTACTGGTTTTAGAGAATTCTGCTCATATAGAATAATTGAATATTCCTAAAGGTTTCTTGATTTTTTTTTGTATCACTACATGGCAAGTCATTCTGACATTTTAATGCATTTTTTCACTAAAAAAAAGTAATAATCTTTTTGTGTATGTGGTACAGATTTTTGGAGTGCTTAAAGGAATTTCTAGGAGTCTTATTACAGAGTAATGAACTGCTACCCTATGCTACCATTTTCTGTATAGCTATCTCTTTACCAAAATATTCTCCTTGGTATCCTCATCAGTAACCTCCTTAGGTCACATTTGTTCCACTTGAGTCACCATCTTTTCAGTTTGAAATGTAATGTTGCAGATCACTAGATCAAGGTCATCATTTTGCACCTACTCACATCAGCATCTCTAAATCTTGAACAAAATGATCAGAGTACATGTCAGCAACAGCTTTAGTAATAGCAAAATCAGCAGAAAGTCTTACAGGGAAAAAAATGTAGAAATTTTCTGATGATAAATGTAAAACTCCTACCCTTCTTCATGGGTTCAAATACTGAATCATTCCACCAACAAGGAAAAAAAAAAGTACTTTTATGTGGAAATGTCTACAATGAATACAAAGATAGTTCAGCAAGAGGGAGATGTTTAGGATCTTCATCTGCTTCTGAAGCAATTTTCACTTTGTTTATATGAAAAGTTCATTTATGCCTAGCTGAAATACATTGCATTCATAGTCTCAGACAATCTTTATTACTTCAGATAGCCTACATCAGCTTGATGAAAAATACTTAAAAATATCTTTGAAGGAGAGATTTCTAGGTATTTCTGCATTTAATTTAAAATATTTGATTGCAAATAATATTGCTATCCAAATATTCTTTTTCATTCAATGACCTTGCTGTATTATTAGTGTTCAGTCATCAACTATGCAAAAATGTGAGACTTACAATCAGGTTTCTACAAAAATCTTGATTTAAAAGTCATGAGCATGGAAATGAAATATCCTTAATTTTAGAAAAAGACAAAGTATCAAAGTTTAGTAGGAGATAACTAGAGGATCACTTGAAAGATTTCACCAAAACAATTTCACAAATTCATGTGCTTAAAAATGACAACTAAAAAGAAAATAGATATTTCTATTGTGCAGTGATGTACTGCTCTGTAGATAAAGGTGAAATTGTGAGATCGACTGCTTTACTGTTTCATCAGAAACATGGGGTGGTAGGATCGTTTTCACCCCTGCTGCATACACAGAGGAGTTGTCAGCAGCAGTTGGACATTAATGCAAAATTACCCTGATCATCTATGGCATTTCGTTTCTGAAGTTTTCTTTCTCTGTAGGTCTCTGATTACTTCATAGACCTTGATTAATCAGGGTTTATAATGCCCATATGCACAATACACAGAACTAATTTCATCCAATGCCCAGCTGGATCCTAAGTAGAATTTAAGTTAGGGAAAAAAAAAAAAAAAGTTGAAATGTATCCAGAACATCAAGACACATCCTTATGTTCATACCAGAAATTATTTGTGCTGCCACGGTCATGGTATAGTTTTTTAATTTACTACACACTTTTCTTTATCGTGCAAATAGCTATTAAATGAATTCTGTTTCACCTCACTATGTCTTTTTCATATACTCTGTCTTCAGTACTACATCCTGAAATTAGTCGGTTTTAGAGCTCTTTCCATCTGAAAAATAACAGTCTGTGCATGCCTGTATGTATGCAGGAATTGCCTGAGTGTGTAGTACTTTTATTGTAAAATCTTCAATATTCTGTGTCTTTGTTTTTCTTTCATCTTTACAGTTTCATATCCAGTACCATAAAGACAGTCTGATAAATCATTTATTTCCTTTTTATCATTAAACCACTCAAAACCCAGTAGTGATATGCAAGTGAAGGAAAAAATAATAGAATGCATTTTAAAATATAATTTCATGTAATTTTTAATATAGTTAGTATTTTTATTTGGGTTTATGTGTGTGCTACTTATTCTGTGGTATTCTCTCTGCTTTGTTTTGTAGGAAAATATGTCTGTCTCTGCATAATCAGCAGATACACTACAGCTCAAAACGGATAATGAATTTTTTCTTTATTTATTTTATTCATATCTTCACATTTGGCTTGTATCTCCAATTTCAATTAAAAAATATACCAGTCACTTTACAATTGCTTCCTTCCATCCTCATGTTCTTGGGAAATTGGATTTTTTGTTTTTCTGAAACGTGTAATCAGAATTACTTTGGTTTGTTCATGGGGATTAGAAAAAGTCCTTGTCTACAGATTTCTGACATTGCTAAGACATCCTTTCACAGCCTGTACAGACTGGGGTAGGCAATATCAACCATCACAGCTCATTTCTTTGAGTTTGCACAGTTTGGAAGTTGCTTCACTTAGGCGTTGGCTCTGCTGACTGCCATCTACTAGTAATGGCAGAGAGGAGAGGACTTTCTTATCTCAGCTGGCATGTGATGCTACCAATTTTTTCTTGTTGTTGGAAACAGCATCTGGGTGAGTGACTGTTCCTCCACTGCACGGTGGTTTAAAAACCCTAGATACTGATCTCACCTTGGAAGTGACTAAAGAAATCAGGGATAGGGTTCTGTCAGTCTCTCTGTGAGTTGCACATATCCAGGGGGTACTCTATATTCCCTCCAGATCTGGCAGCAAAGAGTGACTCCTCATCCTGCAATGTAACTATTGATTATATATGCACTGTGCTCAGCACTGATGAGACCACACCTCAAATCCTATTTCCATGTCAGGGCAAGAAGGTCATTGAGCTTCCAGAGTGTGTCCAGAGAAGGGCAATGAAGCTGGTGAAGGGCCTGGAGTACAAGTTTTCTGAGGAGTGGCTGCGGGAGCTGAGGTTCTTTAGCCTGGAAAAAAAGAAGGCTCAGGGAAGAGTTTATCACTCTACAACTTCCTGAAAGGAAGCTGTACAAGGGGGGTGTCAGTCTCTTATCCCAAGTAACGAGTGATAGGGCAACAGGAAATGGCCTCAAATTGCACCAGAGGAGGTTTATTTGAATTGCCCAGGGAAGTGATGGAGTCCCCATCCCTGAAAGTATTTAAAAGATATATAGATGTGGCACTTGGAGTTTAGTGAAGGACTTGGCAGTGCTGGGTTAAAGGGTGGACAATTTTAAAGGTCTTTTCCAAACTAAATGATTCTACAGTTCTATGATCCACTTACATTTCTGGCAAAGACAGAACTACTACCTAAAGTCATAAAATATAATCAGTTGCTTAAAGTTAAAACAGAATTCCAAAATATTTCCCCCAAACCTTGATGTTTATGAATTTCTTAGCTCCAGTAGCTTTACTGTAAGTCAAATCTTTAAGGTCGATATAGATTTAGCAGAAAAGGCTGTGAGAGCATCTGAGAATGACATTGCTGTCCTTCTGAATTAAGAATTCTAGAAAACAGGAAAACAGATGTTTTGTAGTCTTTGCTCAGTGACAGGAGATTTTAGCAAAAGTACCTCAAAGGTGTTGTTATCAAGATGAAGCAATGGCCTTGTTGTTTATGCTGTGTTTGATGCGCCCCTGGATACTTTAGAGCTTTTACTTTTATTCTGTTCCAGAGCAAGTTTGTGATGTCAAAATTTGGCAGTATAATAATACTTTCGCTCTGAGAGTATTATATGCAAATATATTGAAGCCATAAAATAGATGAAAAATCAATATTCCAATATGGTATTGATTTTATGTACCCAGAGGACCTGACTCTTAAATAGCTAAACTAATTTGTCTAGTAAAATCCTATTGGTATCAAGATTTTGCCTCCTCTCCTAGGTGCAGAAAATCTTTGTACTTTCAAGAGCAAAAGAGTTGAGCTAAAGAAAAGAATCTATTCCTTTGTCAGAAATACCCAGTTTTCTTCCAAGGAAAAGCAGAAGTTTATTCTCTCTTATAGTCTAAGCTGTGCTAATATTTGTCCATATGTACGGGAATGAAGAACAGTTTAATATTATAAAAAGAAGTTCTCAATAATCTCCAATTTAAGATATCCTAAAATCGCTGCTGATAATACCTTTCAGTTGTTCCACCACCTTTTTGTTTAAAGATTTTTCTAGTTTCAATGTTGCTGTTTCAGTGTCATTGCAATCAAAATAATTATTGTAATTTAAGACGCCTTCTTTTCTTGTCTGAATTGTAGTCTAGAATGTAATAATGTTTTTGTAGGACTGACATCTACTTCACTTTGTGTTGTTGATGTTTGTTTTATTCTCTTTGCTGTTGTTATTATTATATCATCCTCATCCTCACCATCATTACAAAATAGTAAGGCACCTTATTGGTTAAACAGAACTTAAGCAGTCCGGGAACTCCAGGATTAGATTCTCAGTATGGAATAGAATAGAATAGAATAGAATAGAATAGAATAGAATAGAATAGAATAGAATAGAATATGATATGATATGATATAATTAATATAATGAAAACTCAAACTTAGCCAATATTAGAAAATATGTAGCTGAGCATAATTCAAGGACTCTGTTTGTTATGTAAGTACAATTTTCTGAAATCAGAATGACAAAGCTTTTAAACTATACTCTTTACCAGTAAAGTAAATAGTTTTATAGAACTCATGTGCTACAGTTCTAGCTTTTAGCGTGAATAGATCCAACATAAAAAGCATTATAATTTTTTAAATATGCATCATCATAATATGCCCTGCAGAACTTCCAAAAAACTGTATCAAATAATCTGTATATTTTGTTCTTTCAAACCTAAGGATTAATGTCAATTTTAAACTAGGGTCAAAAAGATAAATAAGTATGTGTCTCTAAATTGAATGCAAAATTTGCTTCATATATCTTGTGGCTTCATAAAACTAGGAGGGAATTTAATACAGCCATTTGTAGTGCACATTATTGCTCCTCTGCAACACTGAGATACAAATTGAATTTAAATTATGACTTTTTTAGTCAAATTAACAAAACTATTGCTTTCATGATGTTTTTTTGCACTTGGTTCATTGCTTTTTTGTTCCACAGAATGAATGAATCCTGAAAGAATTATTTTCCATGGAATTATAACCTTTTATTTTAATCCAAAGAGTTAGTTCCAAAGAGTAAAGCTTCATAATTATCTTGATTTTTTTCTGTAGGATATTTAAGCTTTGGAAGTGAAGCACTGTTATGTGTATGTTAAAATAAAGCAGTGGTTACTTTTCAGATGAATTATCAAATCATTCTCTTAAGCATTTATTTAAATGCAGCTATAATTTGGATATTTGTAGTTCTGCTTTTATGTCTCATCAGGAGCTACAACTATTGAAAAGTATGATCTCAGAACAAACATATGGATTCAGGCTGGAGTAATGAATGGCAGGAGGCTTCAGTTCGGTGTGGCTGTCATCGATGACAAGCTGTTTGTCATTGGAGGCCGGGATGGTTTAAAGACATTAAACACTGTTGAATGTTACAATCCAAAGACCAAGGCTTGGACTGTGTTACCACCTATGTCAACACATAGACATGGCTTAGGTAAGAAAAAAATTATTTTTAAAACATGCCACATTTTTTGGTTATGTAATTTTCAATGGAAAACTCAGCCCTTTTAATCTATTATAGCATTCTGACCAGTAACAATAACTCGTTTTTTGCAATATTGTTGTTAGAAGGTATAGAAAACTAAGCTGTTCATTATCTGTTCTGCTAAAACCACTTAGTGTGGTAGAATTATTACAACATCGTGAAAAAGATAAATGGAAGACGCTGTTATTATCTGCTCCAGAAAGCAAGGGTAACCCAGGTTCCTGTTAATAGATCCCTTGGGGCAGTTAAACGACGATGAATAATCAGTGTTTGTAAATATACACGTGTAGGGTTTATTTTAGAACAGTTTGGTTGCAATGGGAAGCAGGTAGGTAGCCATTTTGGTTATTATTGTCTGTAGTAATATAGCAATATAAAAACATAAAAATAACACTTAATAAAATGTATATGGAAAAGAAAGAAAAAGGAAGGCTAAGAGTAGAAAGATATTACCGCCTGTGGATCCAATGACGAGACTTGATTGTTGCAGTTTAGATGTCTGTTGTTTGAAGTGACCACAGTCTTGATCTATCGGGAGTGGGGGAAGCCCATGAAACACAGAATTCAATGGAGGGGAGTTTTACACTTTTTGCAACACTGTGATTCATGTGTTGATCCACACTGAAACGAGACTGGGAGTGCTTTCAGGGGCAGGTCTTTAATGGTTTATGACATGACAGCTGCCTTTCACGTCAGCATGGTTGAGCCATCAGAAGCGATGAATACTCCCAGGCCTATGTGTGAATGTCAATGTTCCGTGTGAATCTGACCTTCCCAGGGGGTAAGGTGGGTGGAGAGTGGGAGGAGGAGTTTTACAACTGAACCAGTTTGTGTAAGGGAGGACACTGGCATGATAAAAAGAACTGTACTGCCTCCACAAGGTCTGCTTCTTACTGGCCTCCAGTGGTGCGTGGTCACCCCCTCTGATTTATGAGGACCAGAGGCTTCACCAGCACCCACCCAAAAATTCACCTCCTCCACCTCGGGGGATGCAAACCTCGGCCTAGCGAAGCACCCTACCACCTTCATAAATGGGCAAATGTTTGACCCATTAACCATTAACATCCCAGTCTCTCACAGACACATGCAGGGATGAAAGTATTAAAAGCAGGAGAAGGGCAAGGAGGATGGCAGATTTGCTCAAGTGACCTTGCAGCTGGGAATGCCAAGGCCTGGAGAATAACAGTGCGGGAACTAATACATGTATCTATTATGCCTTCTGGTGTTTATCTCTGTTTTGAGAAGTAAAATGTCTGTGTAGAGATAACGTAGGTGTTTGGAGAGACTTGGAGACACTCTTTTGGACATGTTTGATCTTGCTATTTTGGGAGAGAGATCAAAGCTCAGCGGTCATAAAAAGCACAGAGGAGATCGCAGCACATTGGTAAACTACGCATGCATGGGTCCTGGATAAATGGGTGCAAACAGCAGCCCAGCCACCCACTAGGATTGGACTAAGTTGCCCTGTTCCTGCTTGTTTGTCTCTTGCCTGGGTGTTGCTCTGGTTACATAGGACATAAATTAATAGGACATAAATTTACTCTTTGCATTTCAGCAGTGGTTTTGTGGTTATTGCAGCTGCCTGCCCTTGTTGACTCACACAACACTCTGTGTTATCCTGTGCATTCCCCTGAGTTGCAATCAGCAAGTCCTTTATTGTACTATTGTGTCAGTACCTCACAAAATGACCATGCTTTCCTGCCCTTCACTCACGTCATTGGACACCTGTAATATGCACGTGTACTGCTGCTGTTAAACAAGTCTTAGAATAGAAAATAGCAAATGGAATCTATACCAGATGTCATCATGACACTAAATATCTTGCTGATTCAAAATTGTTTCCTAAGTTTAAATTTAATTGTAAATTAGAAAATACATGAGAAAATACTTGAATTACATGCAGAAATACATGTAATATCTCCTCTGCCAGTGTTCCAGAATTTTATAGAATCAGTGCTGTTCCCAAGGGTGGTAAAAATGCAATGACTTCAGCTATAACTATAGGTAAGTAGTAATACAATATTAGGGTATGCTTGATAGAGAAAATATTTGTCTTAGTTACAAAAGAGATGAATCTATGATTGAAAACCCTTGGTGATCAGTTAAAAAAAATAATTCTGGACTATAATTTTACAGATGCTTTTGGTCAACAGATTTAAAAAATAACATTATAGTTTAAGTAAGGAATGTTGAGGTTATGCCTGGAGAAAAACTGTTATGTTTTCTATAGCAGGAGAAAAGGAATAAACTAGGCATTTGACCATTTGTGGGGTTTTTTGCTTACTATAAAATAATTTTTAAATTTTTATATTGGAGTAATTCAGGCTTTTTGTAAACAACATGTAAAATAGAGAAGTCTAAATTGGGATGATTAAATACAGTTGTTTGGCAGGTGTTAGAAATGTGTTCTTTATTTGGAATTATGTAATAATCATATTATTACCTGAGAAGCTTAGTTCATAGAATTTAATTCCTTTTTGAATTTTTTTTCAAATTATCCCATAAAGTTATTATTTTAGTAAATGCTCTTTGTATGGAAATCAATCTGAGGCAATTAATTTTTTTTTTTCATTTGTTTTCTAAACTGTGTGTTATGTTATATCCACGTAGCAATAATGCTAGAGTAGTTTGAATTGGATTTGGTATACAGGATGGAAATAAGCACCCATCCTTTACATGGATGTCTTTTTGTTGACATAGCAAAAAATTGTGAGAGGTACCCTATTGTAACTAAGGTCACAGCCAGGTAATACAATTCACTTTATCCTGTCTTCATATAATCTTCAATAGAACCATGTGTATAGAAGTTGATACATGTAGAAATGAGGAAATAAAAGTTGACAGGCCTTGTAGTGGAAGTCCATAGTGTAGGAAGTCATATGTTAGGCAGTTTCAAAGCTGCCAATGGAAGATGAGTGAAAGCTCTTTTAATGGCAGTGTTTGAAATAAGTGGTGCTAAAGTACAAAAAAGAAGAGGCAGACAGTGGGACCCAATACTATTATTTAAAGTAATAGTGATTCTAATATTCCTGTTGAGTAGTCCATAAAACAGACTGGAATATGAAAGAGCAATAAGACACCAGAAAGGCAGTGAAAGGCAAAAATGAAATATGGGAAAGGTGAAACCTGACAAACAGAAAGAATCAAAATCCATATAGGGAAGGAAGAAAGAGACTGGAAGAACAAAGAGGTGAGAAATGTAAAACAGATTGTGTTTTATAAATTCAGCAGTTTTATGAAGCAACTCTGTATCCACTTTTCCAGTTTCTTTGCTGAACTTAATAGTCTGTGTAGAGGAGGAGAGAGAAAGGAAATATGGAACCAGTGATAGACTCATTAGAATTTTAGATATCAAATCCAGTGGAAATGATTTAAAAAAAAAAAAAACAAACCAAAAAACAAACCAAAAAGCTAAAAAAAGAGTGGTACTTGTCTTGTCTTTCCAAAAGAAACACTTTAAATGCCACAGCGAGAAAATTACGCTTCCAGTATAATTAAAGAACAGCAGTCTTTTCAGGTAGGTGTTCTAAATTGTCATGTTCTTTCCATGAACTTTTTAAAGCGTGTCTAAGCTCCTATTTTAGGTTTTGCTTTGAAAATATGCTGATCTCACTATCCATAGTCAAACACATATCTTCAAGATGATCAGCATGGGAAGGAGGCTGGCAGGGCATGGTATTACCTCGTAAAATCCTGTACAGCTTAGAGTAGAGGCAAGTTACATATTTTTCCTCCTCCCCTCTTGGAAGAGAGAATCTTCCCAGTTGTAATCATCTGAGTGAAAATGCTGCAAATGCTATAAAAATATTAGCAGCTGATGGGAAAGCCTTAGATTTATTTATATAGGGTATAGGCCTAGGGTGGATAGAATTCACTCTACCCAGAGTGAATGGCCGTAGAAGACCTAAATAGTTTCCAGGTCTCAGTTTACACAGTGGATTAGCTTTCAGCCTATTGTTCTGAAGAAGCTAAATATGTAATGTTAATGCATTTTAAAGGACCTGAGAGGTATGCTTGAAATTAGAGTGAATACTTTCTTATAATGTGTTTGTCATGAAACTGGTATGTGCAGGACTGAATATCTAAAAGACTAAGTTCCAAACTCAGAAGCAGAAAGAGATACATGAAGTTAGGAAGTTATAGGATAAAATATCCCAGAATGCCTTAGATGTTGCTGACAAAATATCAAATGGCACGATGTGTTTGCACGAAGGCCTATTTCTGTATTTCACTGAAAGAGAATGACCCACCGTGTTTCTTAGACCTGGCTTGATTTTCCACTTTCATGCTTTCTGCTCCAGAGTCCAACTCATAAGTCACAGGGAAGGGAAAAAAATTTACTTGGGAAAAATACAGGGATGCCTCTGTAACTTTCAAATAATAATGAGAAATACTAATAATGAGAAATACTAATAATTAGAAATACTAGAGTGAAAACTGTGGAGAAACTGAACCATCAGTATTCTTACTACATGGTAAATCTCAGAAGTAAAATACATGTATAAATATAAGTAATATAAATAAAATGAAAATATTTAAAAATCTAGACATGTAAATTAATTATTATAAGCCCATATGTTTTTGTATCACTAAATGATAATTTAGAAAATATTTTATCTACTTTTAGAAGTATTCAATTATTGACTATTTCATTGATTCAAAATTAATGAGATGCTTTACAAGCAATGTTTGTGTTTACTAAAGGAATTATTGTTTATCAAATAGTTTTAGATTTTGTGAAAGCTTAGGGCATAATTACAACTCCACAATTTCAGAGATCTAAGAATTTAGGCTGGAATTAAGCTGCTTAAGTAGGTACATGTACAATGGAGTAGAGCAACTGATATGACATAATCTCATTTCCATGGGAAAAAGAAAGGTAGCATGTTTAGGGTTAAATGAGTTGTGGCTTGGGAGCAGTTCCTGCTTCTCAAGGTACAACAAATACTTTTGAGTAGACTGGAAACTGAGAATCTGGTAATGCAAATATAACTTAGATTCCAGTTGCACTGGAACTTTTAAAAAGAAAGCCAAAGATGTTTTATTGGGTATTTATGCTTGCGTGTGGGTATGATTTGAGAGATGTCAAAAATATAGATTTTTGAAAAACTATATAATATACAAAACTAAACAAAAACAAACCAAAAGTAAATTTTATGAACACTTCTATTTAAATAAAACCAGCATACTAATGAAGTACATAATATCTTAAAGGGCTAGCAGTAACATCAGTAACATAGTAGCAGCAATGGAACTGCTTACCAGTTTAGTAATTTCTGGTAGAAATATTCCTTCATAAAGCAATAAGTTAAAAAAAATATTCTATATAATAACATTTCTGTATATAAATATTGACATGAAGCAGATATTTTTAATCCCATTGCTCTCCCCCGGTGAAGTAACTAAAGTAATTTTTAACAATAAATTTGTAAATCTCAATAGCTTTTTAAAGTAAGCCTTCAGTGCAATATCAGAAAAAGTATCAGATACTAGAAATGTTACTAGAGCCATAATAGTAAAATAGTATCTGATTACACTGAAACAAATGAAGGAGAAACACATAGGTAACATATATTTGGTACTACAAATTTATAATGAAATGGTCATTGCAATAAAAATTATATATATTAAAGATGCATTTTATGGGATGAATATGGAAAGTGATCACCTCTACTTTATTTTATGCCAAATAAATTTTGTTTGGAAACAAAGCCTTTAGAGAATGAGTCTTACTAGCAGATTTTTTAAAGCAGTTCCACCAGGAAGACATGGGCTATGTGGCTCATGAGGACTGTAGATCAGATACCCAGCAGAGTAGCAAAGCCACTAACTGTACAGGCTGTCTCACTTTTAGCGCTTTCATGAAACATAATATAACATAGATTATTGCTTACTCAACACTGAAAATCTAATGATTAATGATACCTCTCTTTAGACCTAGATTGAAGGATAATTTTCAAGTCAGGGCAAGTTGAACTTTCATCTTCCATTTTAAAAACTTTTGCTATGGCAGTTAAGCAATGATGTTATTTTAGATACTGCTTAAGCCCCAATAAATACGTTTGTCTGTGGAGTTACGATCTGTCAGAAAGCATTCCAGGAAGAGTAGAAACCATTAAAATAGACTAGGAATATAAATAAAATCTTGATATAGCCTTAACACTCACATCCATGGCAACTGTAAAATAAACTATAAAAATGTAGAAGATAAAAGGGATCTTTGTTCTTCTTTCTTGGCTATCTTGCATCATAGTTTGTTCTTTTTATATATCACCATTGCTGGGCTACCAAGGAGCCAAAAATAGCAAATTTACATCTTCCATTTACACAGAACAAAAAAAAAAAAGTAGCGGTTTGTTATGGGTCTGGATTTTTTTTCTTAATTTTTACAAAATTATAAATCAATTTTTTTGTATGTCGCCTGTATGTAAAAGAAACCACTCTGTGGAGATTAAAAAGTACCGAGCTGCAGAGACAGATGCATGAGAATCTGAGATTCCATTCTGGACATCAGGGCATATATGAACCTGGAGGCCAGAGACGAAAGGCAGGAAGAAAGAAATGTCAGTAAAATGAAGATAATTGAATTAGCATTGAAACCAACAGATTAGGTCATACCCTATTAGTATGATAAAACTGTAATTATTTATGACTAATTAATTTCCCAATATTGTGGAGCAGCTACTTATAAATAAAATAATTCTTGAATGATATAATAATATTTTTTTCATAATGTTTGTTACAGTGCCAAGCAGCTAGAACACTGGATAAAGGAAACTTTTCCAGGTACTAGTTTGTTAGAGCATGCAGACACTGAAAATATTATAGCACTTCATGCTATCACATATATGATACTGACCAAATTCGACTGCACTGGGCAATGATATTCCAGATTTCCAGATCATGATGCCATACAGTATGGAATATCATTTTGGTCAGTTGTGGTCAGCTGAGAAAGATTCTTGTCCCATAAAAGTTCAACTCAAGACCCTGTTGTAAATATCTTATTTTTCTGCAATGGTAGATCTTTCTGGGTACATCAGCATCTCATAAAAGCAATGCTATATTTAAGATGTATGTTCTCCATCTTTATGTGGTGATTTCTATGCACAGAATACCTCACAATCCATCGCCTCTGAAAAAACCCAACAAACAAAAACGCTCAGACCTATTACCACCTAAGCACTGAGCAGAAGAGTTCAACAGACTAGCTTATCAGAGTGCAGCAGTGCTCTGATATAGCTATATTTTTTACCCCAGGAGCAGCTATTAAGAGATTAGTTTGAGAATCTCTCTTTTAAGCAACATCGACTGTAGTATATACCTTTATGTAGTTAAATTATTGTTAATTATTCATGTTAAATCTCAGGGAAAATATGCCATTCTGACTGCTTTCACTGCGGGTTGACATAAGGCCTGAGTGTTTTAAAGTATTTTCTCTGCAATATTGATTTGCATGTATATTGGATTTTTGCTTTGGATTTTTCTCCTAATCATGGGGAACATTAGAGGGATTTTTTTTCTGAGTTATTAAGTACCTTTTCTTTGTACTCTGCACCTTTAGTAAGTAATAGATCATGACCCAATTCACTACAGAATTACAAATCATAACAGCAACACTTATAATAATTTCTGAGTCATGTTCTCAGGATAATAGTGTGGCAGAGTTGAGAATCTAGTGTCTTATCTACAAAACTGAATGTAAATAAAGGGTCGACAGGCAGATCTTTGCTTCTATAAATTTGCATTATATTAGCATGTTAGTGTAATATCTTCTGGCCCAAGAGGGCAGTGATATTGCTGTAATTCTTTAAATGAGCCTTGATACTTGCTTGTGAATTTACTTAGGAATAGGAATTTTCAACATTGAGTCACTGAATATTCACTAAGGAAGGTAGATCAGGTCTAATTCTCCAATTAATGGCACACTAAATTCCAGGCTTGGGCTATGGCAGTCCTATATGCAGCATCCAAAGAACAGTATTTGTATTTCACACTCAGTTAATATTATGGCTTTGAGAACTAAAAGCAAGGTTTAATTCATCGTTTAATTCATGATGCATAATTTAAAGCAAATTGGACTTTACTTTCTTTGGCACCACTGTTATGGAAGAAAAGTGGTTTAAGGTACTTAACGGGGGAAAGAACAGAGTAAGAAAAAGCAGCATTATTAATTACAATTAATACAAAATTGTATAAATATGCTTCTGTGAGTGTGGGGGAGAAAGGAGATTGTTAGAAAGAAATGTGCTTCTACCTGGACACTAACTAAGTGCAGAGCTTAAAAGGGTAGAATAAAGTCTGAGTGTTATTTGATCCAGTTTCATACTTGGATAAAAAACCACTGATTTGTCTTCTCACCTTCAGTGTCATGGTACAGTGTATGTCTGTTATCTTCTTGAAAGCTAATGTCCTTATTTAAAAAATAAGGTGTTGGATACAAGCATATCCTTCCCAGTTAAAATTTCATGTCTCTACAAATATCAAAATGCAGAAACTACAGTAAAGCTAGCACCACAGATAATTTTTTCTTTGACATTTTGTATCCAAGTGTCAGTATGAAACTATATTTACAGTTGTTTTATAAAAACATAACACTTTTTAAAATTTCACTCTGTATAATTAGGTCCATCAGACAGATAAGGAAATGCAGAGTTAAAAATATGATAGGCAGTGTTCCTTTATTTTGTAACACTACAGAGAAGCAATTTAAAGTCCCATTCCAGTCTTCAAGTATAAATAATTGGAACTGTACAGATCTCAGCATCTAATTAGGCATAATAGGGTTTTTGCTGCATAGCTTTGTGAAGGCAATCAGAAGGAAAATTCCTGCCATTGCAAATGCTTAGAAGAATTATTTTCCTGGTACTTTTTTTGTTCAGGAAAACATTAACGTTTCTCTGCACTGTACTTACTTCAGAGTACTTAGCTACTCAATATATTGCTGAAAACATGTCTCCTCTTAAGAAAAAAGTTGCTTCCTTTCCTAAAAGGGATGTTCAGTTGCTTCAGCTCTCCAACTGTATGAGAACTAGGAAAGCCAAACTGTTCACACTGTCATGTAAATGAAAGTAATTCATCAAAAGATGGGAAGAACAAATTACTCCCTCAATGCCAGAATTATTATTTTCTACAAATTAAAAATGTAAGATCTGATTCCACCAATCTCCAGTTTCTTGTTCTTTATCTATAAATAATAACTTTGGTTATTTAATATAATTCTCTTACAGTAAAATAGTCCCTTTCTGAATGTATTATTGCTTTTGTCAGGAAACAACAGAGCACTAGTATCATGTGAAACATTAAATCCAAGTGGATTTCTTCTTTTCTCGTCTCTTAAACTGGTTTTGCCAAATTGTTGAAGATGAGGTACAGGAAGAAAAGCTATGAGAGCGTCCTGTCCTTTATCTTCTCTTAGCCAACTGTCCTGAAAGAGCTAACAGTATTATTCTTCTGTCCAATTTGCTTAATGACGAATAAGAGTTTAAGTGTCAGCTGGAAATAGTTATTTTCTCATTTAGGAACAGGAAAAGCTCATTCTATATAATATATTTTAACGGAAAAACATTGTCTATATTCTGAATGTAAATCTAGGTGGATTTTTATTATCTTGTGGACATATATGACAGAAAACAAAATTATGTGCTCTGACGTCAATTTGTTCTAGGACACATAATGAACAGGATAACCTGTTTCATGAAGTTGAAATGAACTCTGATCTTCTAACACACTGTTCAGTATCTTGACTACAAAAAGATGAGAAATCTTATCTCAAGAGACCAAGCAGAAATTGGCTGCACCATTTAGAAAAAATAAAAAAGTATATAGAGTTCAGTACCTTTGCTCTTTAAGGAGGAGGAATTCTACAGTGTGCTAATAGGATTGGAACTCTGACATTTCAACACAGACTACTTACAATGAATTTAATTTTTTTCTTCTATTAAAACAAATGATCTGGAACATTTAGAAAAGAGAATATTCTTGTCTCATCAATTTTACTGGAAAATATTTAGCTTTGTGATCTTGGGGAATGTGTCCCTTAAGATTTTGATTGTGGTGTTGCCATTTGCTGTTATCATGGACTGTTCAGTAATTCCACTCGGAGAAGAGGTGTACTGCAATCCATCCTGTGTGATAAGGAGGCTTCAAGCAACACGTTTGGGACTACCCTTTAGTTCATATGTGTGATATAAAAATCACAGAGAAATTCTGGCATCTAAGAATGAATTCAAATGCTTGAATTCAATGCTTGAATATTGAATTCTTCATATATGAAACAGTCTGCTGTAGTATAAAATGTGTATTTATGTATTTCCTTGAGGAGATGATTACATTATCATTAGTACTCATTAGAATATTTTGAAACATATGGTGCAAGAGCTGCCTAATGGGGAAGGAAAATACTGCTGCATTGCTTAGAACTTTGCCAACCTGGCTTGTTAGAAAACATAAGAATCAGACTTCAGGGCTTCGTAGCTTTGTGGGTCTGAGCACAGGTAACAGAGGCACCCAAGGGATGCAACAGTTTGTACAGCAGCTTCCACAAAGGGGTGCCAGAAACTACTGAGGGCAGTACGTTGGTTTCTTCAATGGGGGAAAAAATCAGAAGGAACTGTGCATCTCACAGGGTTGGATCTGCGTTGTATAAACTCAGAAAAGTTCTCATAAGAACAGAGAAGCCATTGAAGGCTATTCTCTATATAAAGCTCAGTTAAAAGAGTGTAACAAGAAATGCAGAGAGAAAGTAACATTATATTAATGCAATGAATTTATCAGTTTTCATTGTCATTTAAAAAAAAGTAAAAATCCATGAACATGCAGGAAGAATGGTATTTTGATTAAAGGGAAATCAAATTTCCTACAAAAAGTGAATGAAATAATTGTGATGCCCTACTTTTCAGCAGGGAATAGATGAGAATAAAACTCAAATATGAAGGACTTGGAAAAAAAATGAAATACTGAATGAGATAAAAAGACTAGTTGAGGAAAACTTTATATCCTAGTGAAAGTGCAAATAAGTTATTTGAGGAAGTAAAGGCTGGAAATTTCAAACCTGATGAGATGTGGTTTTATGTGCATCATAGATTCCTTGTGAAATTCACTGCATAATAATACAACTCTGTTTATGTGTGAAGGTGAGAGAGGGTTTGTGTGTTTGTCTAGACACCAATTATGTGTACTTGTATGTGTATAGAAATGTTTACCCCCCGACCTTTCTTCGAATATGATTCATTTTATTATTCCAAAAGAATTTGATTTTCCATTGAACTTTGCATTTAACAAAGACTATATAGATGAAAGTAGTACTGTGTTTTTATAAGAAATCATAGTAAATAATTTTTTGACAATGTAAACGTCTTTGTTCAGGATTTAAGAATATTTAAAAATATTACATACTAGAATAAACGAAAAATCATCCCCAAACTACATATCTTATCATGTAATCCCTTAATTTTTTTATGTGAACACTGACACATCTTCCCACATGTAGTTACTGGTTGTGTTCTGAGATAAGGTATTGAGCTATATGGCTCATGACTTCAGTTTAATATCCACTTTAATATTCTGACAAAATTATAACTGGAGCATGTGATTGAATAGAAAGAATTTCTAAGCAAGACAATGGAAACAATTGGAGAATGAGTTCTATAGAAAAAGGTGAGGTTCAACCTTCATTTGGAGGAAAGTTTTTCTATGGGTTAGGGTTTTTTGAATTACTTTCTTTTTTAAGTTAAAAAATATTGACAAACGAAAACTGACACCTGAAGTGCAGGAACACTTTCTGTGAACACTGAGATGAAACATGTTCAAACTCTTCGATAAATATAGCTTTAAAGTTAAATAAACTTTTGAATTAATTACTTTTCTGAAATGGAACAAAACATTCCTACACAGAAAGCAGAAACTTCGCATTGTTTTAAATTAAAGAGAGACTTTTCTGCAAGAGAAAATAAAGCCATTCTCTGAAACTTTAATGATCTAGTGTTTTCTGACTTTTTGATGAGTTCAAATCATGTGAAATGGAGTGAGGAAAAAAAAAGACATTGACTTAGATATAGGACTGGATTTAGCCTGAGATTTTTCAGAGTGATATTCATTTGGGATCACGGATTCATAGAATGGAATTACTGAGCTCACTGTCTTGTAACAAATGGTGCTTATCTTCCAGAGCCTTCTAAGCTCTGAAGAGACTGTGAGATAGAGAATTCATCAATTCCTTCGACTCGGTGATTCAAACCCCTCAGAGTTAAAAAATTGCTTCTTATTTAAGTATTTCCAGCTCCAGTCTTCACACTTTACGTTTTGTTTTACTTTTCTTCAGTAGATAAAAGAATCCTCATATATCCAACTTTATTTTTCTATGAAGGTGTGTGGTTATTCCTTTTTTTGACAGAGTAAAACTGAGGAATCAGCTTAAATTTCTCAGTCTAACTACTTGCTCAAACCTTTGAATGTGTTTTTTGATTCTGTACCAGTTCACAAGCTTCCTGCTACTGAAAAATCGATATTTTCTTCTACATGATTGACAAAAATGGTGAAAAATCAGACTGCAACCACAGTAGAAGCAATTCCATTCAATGGAATCCCCCTTAGGTTGACAATAATCTGAGATCTACCAGGTATCCAGTCCATACTTTGTTATGTGCTTTACTGCTATTCTAGAGAGCTAATTCATTATCAGAATGAGATACTAAAAGGAATATAGAAATCTAAGAGGAACACATCATTGACAGGTTATTTTATGAAGCAAACACTCTTCTCAAGAAATGAAATTGTTTGTTTGACAAGAAGTGTTTTTCATAGGGCCATGTGGAGTGGCATTAATTTTGTTCCCGTTTGTTAATTCTTAATTAATCAAGTCTCAGATTGGTGCTTCCTTTTTCATTTTGAATATACAAGTTCATTTGTTGGTTGTGTTTTGGGAAACTTTTTTATTTTTTACTATTGATAGAGGAAACATTTTTATCTTCTTTCACTTTTATCTAGATTAATAGTACCCTCCATTTTAGGAGTTACAGTGCTTGAAGGGCCTATTTATGCAGTGGGAGGACATGATGGTTGGAGTTATTTGAACACAGTTGAGAGGTGGGACCCTCAAAGTCAGCAGTGGACATTTGTGGCAAGTATGTCAATTGCCAGGAGCACTGTTGGAGTAGCAGCATTAAATGGCAAGTGAGTAGGGTATGCTTACACAATTGAAACACTTCTTTTGAAAACCAATGAAGCTTAATTGTCATTGCTTTCCCTTATTAAGTTGCAGTGGCATTGAAATGTTCCAGAGTAGATCAAATGGTCAAAGCTGCTTTAATAACCCTGTTGCTCTACAAAAAACTGGTTTCAATGGTGCATAAGCCCTGCAGCAGACTAGCAGAAGCAACATCTAGACAAATAACCCTGGAAATACTGGTCTAAAGTCATGAAGAGCTGCATATGATTATGCATATATATTCCGGCTTTGTTTCTTTTGCACAGTTAACCATATATTTAATGCTTCCCAGTTAATAGATACTCAATTGAATTTTGCATGACTTACATGAAACACTTTTAAATTAAAAGAAATGTTATCTGTGTCCCAGAAAGGTAGGATAGACACCACTGAAAACAGAAAAGCGGTGGTCTCACTACAACAAATAGAAATATGCTATTGATTTTTATTCTTTTTATCTGAGTAACCATCTTTAAAAATATCCCATATGCCAAGAACTGCAACTTGAAAACATATGTAAGGAGCAAACCTTTCAACTCCCCGGTGCTATTCTTGCTACATTGCTGTTCCACACAACTGACACGTGCTGCATTCCTCAGGATACTGGAAATGGATACCTCACTGAGAAACAAGATGTTGGATTTAACATTAGCAAAGGAAAAAATATTTCAGTATGGAAGTTCTGAGGAGTTTTTTTCTTGGTTATTCATTATTATTTCTTTCTTCTGCAGTGAGTTAAATTAATAAATAAATGAAATGCATTAGATGGTCCTTGAAGTGAGAGAGTTATAAACTATTCTGTGTGTATCTCTCACACTGCTTTGGGCACTTGATGTAAAATGGACACTGGATGCTAAATATTTCAAATGTGAGTTTCTTAAAACACTTGAAAAAATATGGCCTCTCCTTTTGTGTTTTAATGTGGGAAACTATTCCATTTGTGATCTTCCATTGCTTTATGGTTGGCTTAATTTTTTTCCATTTAAATTATTTTAAGCAGAAAAATGAAAATTGTGTTTTTCGATCAGCTTATGATGGAAATAAAAAACTTAAAGCTTTCATAATCTGATGTCCTCAGGCTCTGAGTGAAGTGATTGATTTGTAAGTAACTTCTTATTAGTTCCCAGTGTATGGAAGTGTTTTTGAAGCTTACTTGTGTAGACCACGCAAGTAAGTTACTAATTATTTTGCTGCTCAAAAAATGGAAAACAATACTATCTGAATTTGGCAAAACAGGGTGCAGAGAAATTAATGTTATTTCACTGAAATATATTTTTAAATTTAAACTGAAATACTTATATCAGCATCTTTTCTAAAACATTAAAAGGATTGTGTCAACATGTGCATCATATTCTAATTTGAAAAAGATTTAATTACTGAAGCCATAAAATCCTACTGAATGTCTCAGAAATTCAGAAAAATAACTATCTGAAGTACTTCTTTAAAAATTTTAAACTTATTCCATTTGACAGGGCTCTTCTCTATAATCATGTTGCCTTATTACATTTCAAAGTTGCCGTACTGTTTGACCCAGATATTAATGGAATATCTTCTTCTCCCAGCACAAGGGTCACCAGATTGTTACCTCCAGATTTCTCAGAGTAAGGGGATAGAATCGTTACAATCCTTCAATGAGGAACACAGACAATATTCATTTTCTTAAATCTCTTCCTGGTCACAAGGGGCAGCTAGAACAACTAATAAAAGACATAGGTTGTTTTCTAGATAAAAGACACATGACAAATTTATTTTACCAGAATTTCAACAGAACAATTTATCTGGTGCTACATAGGAAATAAATATTTAAGATGAAAAAAAAAAAAAGATTAATAGTACAGGGGTTTGAAGAAGGACTGTACGCAATAACTAGGATGTCACAGTTACCCCTGGAATTCTTTAAAGATCTGTCCTGGGTTAAGAGAGTATAACAGCAAGAGCAAGTTAGTTAAATTACCAGACAATTCAAAGTGGCACCAAAGGGGGCAATATCATGTGTTTCCTATTGGACACAAGAATACGGAAGTATTTGGATGACCTTAAGGAGCAACACAAATAGAATATTTAGTAGTTTATATGTGAATTAACAAGCCTTGTGTTTGAAGAAAATGAATGTTAAGTGAAAGAAGAGGTATAAAAAGCTCTGTACATTGTTAGCACAGAAAAAGAACAGAAGAAGAAATCTAAAGGGAAAAAAAGGAAATGCTACTGAAGAATACATGAAGTTTAATTAATATTGGAAAGATTTATGTTATTTGGCTTACTGTGTGGATATCTGGTCATCCATATTGAAGGAAGTTGAAGTGAAATTGCAAAGCTCATATAGTGTATACCATGACTATCAAGAATACCTGTCATACCAAAGGAAAGCAACAAATCTGTTAGAGTTGGCAAAGCAACAGATGCACAAAATAGATACAATTCAGCGGGGAAAACAGAGATTGAATAAAAATAATAGGGAGACAATAAGATCGTGTCCACAAAACTCTCGTCAGGTTCTAAATGCCTGTTTATTGATTCATAAAAAGGGTAATATTACGTGTTTTTATGCAACACCAAAGACTGGAATCTGAGAATTTTACTTTTCAGTAATATTTTTGTTTTCCCAAGTCAACAATGGGTTCTGGGTACCACTAACAATGTATACTGAGGCTTTGGAGATTCCATCTCCTTCATATTTATGTGTTTTTCATAGTCAAAGAGTAATGCAAGAGTGGAGCATGTTATCCTTACTCTCTCTCTCTCTATATATAGATATAGATAAATATTTATATATGTAAAAATTATTTATTTTTAACTTGATGTCTTTATCAGTTTTAACATTCTTGGTCAGGTGTTGTAGGACTTGCCATGACTGTAGAATTTCCTGGGATGAAACATGGTCAGTAGTTCCTTCTGGTATGGAAACTGCATCATCCTTTCTGCCGTGTTACTGTTCACAACCCTGTTGCACAGACTGGAAGAGAAAGAGTGCATGAACTTTCTCAGATCAGCAATAGATATGAGTGTTAAAATATTAAACGTGGGAGGGAGATTTACACTTTGAAAAAACTGGGAGAGAATGGTGCTTTTTATAGGCAGATAATGAGGCAGAAGTTGGGATGACTGGTTTGAATTCTTCTTTGTGTAAGTGGTGTGTAACTAGTGTGGAATTTATACTCTGTAAGACTAGTATTCTACGGTTGTCAGCAGATAGTGCTGAAGCAATAGAACCTTTCTACAGTACAAGTTAGCAGCACCAAGAAACCAAAAGTATGAAAAAATCTTTTTTTTTCCAGAACCTTTTTAAAATTATCACTTACTATTTCAAGATTTTCTTAATTTCTTCATTTTTAAACTTGAAAGGGAAAAAAATGTAGTTGACACCTTCAATCCCAATAAATACTAATCCTTTTGGTAACTTAAAATGTAAATGCCTCCAGATTCATAGCTAATGCCATAGCTATTTATTAGCCTTCTATTAAAAAACTCTCTAATACATGAACCACACATTCCCTAAGAACACTAAACCTTTACACTAATTTAGTTTAATTTCAGAATATATTTTTTGCTAATGGTGTAGCTCTAAGTAAAAATGAAGTTAAGTTTACACACTTTCATCAAGAATGCATATACCTCAAGCACATTCTCTATATCATACGGATTTATGTTATTCCAAATATTTTTGTGTCACTACCACAACTAAAGTTTTTCTATATTGCTCTATTATATGGCCACAAAGACTGCATTACAAAAAATATTCCTAAGTTTCTACTGGTAAGTTCAAAATTATCAATATTCTTTTGAAGCAACTATAGCTTTCATGTCAGAAAGTCTGTCCCTTTAGTTTTGCTCCCTTTAGCAAATATCAGTAAATCTGTGTTACAAAAGCATAAAATACTCAGCTGTTGATATGATCCACAGGCTGACTTTAAATGGTAGAACATCACAGCAGTGCCTTAAGTGTCAAACATAATGAATCTGACACACACTGGCAAGCAGTTCCATCTCATGGTACCATCTTGTGGAGTCAAGGAGAAGGGAGTCCTGCCCTTTATTGATTGCTGTGTCCTCAAATATGTGCTATAGTGAACTTGATATTTCCCCCTGCTGCTGTTGTTTTTATTAAACACCAAACACTGTTGTTGGTATATGATAGATGACAAAAAGCAAGGAATTGTTTAATCTTAACTTTTAAAAATGTAACTGTGTAAGTATTCTTTTAAATAATATTTTACTTCTATTTGAGAAAAAGTTTTACAAGTATTTTTTGTCTCTGAAGGAAAGTAAAAGAGCAAGAAGAAATGCTGCAAGAGAATATTATTCCCCTATCAATATCTATCTTATCACTTACCAATTGCTGTCACAGGGAAATAGACTTTACTTGGGGAAAATTAATGCAATTTATTAGTAATAAAAATAGATCCTGGCTAGTGAGAAGCAATCACAAACTTTAAAATAGCACCTTTCTTCCCCCCTTTCCCAGGCTCAGTTTATGTCTTGTATAATCTTATAGCCCCACCCCTGAATGGTGCAGGGGGATAGGGAATGGGAGTTGCAGTCAGACTATAATTGCTTCTATCTGCCACTCCTTCTTCCTCACACATTTCCCTTGTTCCATCATGGGTTGTCCATGGGCTGCAGTCCTTTGGGAGATAACCTCCTAATCCAATGTGGTGTCCTCCCATAGGTTGCTGTGCCTGTCACTGGTGATTATCTTAAGCAGAAAAACGCAGTGCCAGTACTACAGACAAGATGCATAAGCTGACCCAGAGAGATTTTCTTTTACAGAACAAACCCCTAAGCATAGATCCTCTTAATCCAATCCAACATCTTTACAACTGGAGTTGTTTGGCAAGCCTCATCTCTCTCCATCAATTATGTTTCCTTCCTTTTTCCTGTTTGCCTTAGACACTGATATTTTTTCATATTTTTGTTGAAAGACAGTCCAGCATTAAAAAAATTATTTTCTGGTTGTGTCCTTTAAGTAATTATTTATTAGCAATTGGTAATGTCAAATTTTGTCTCTTACTTAACTATAGCAGAAAGAATTTAGATGAGATTCCACATTCTACTAATTCTGCTTAATACTGATAGAACATACTAGTGATCACTTTAAAATGCATTCGTATATACATATTTGTTATTCTTCCCTTCACACTCATGCAAATTTATTTGTTACATTTTCAATTTTACTAGTTGGGTAGAGAGACTTTAGTAATTATGTAGCTTTAGGATTTTTATTTTAATAGTTATATTCAGTTACATTCATTCAGTTCCACCACTTATGCAATAATTGGATTCATTTAGTAATGGATTTTCATAAACTGGATTATTGTTTTGGCAGTGCTTTTCCAGCTATTCTCTGTTTCATTCTGAATGGGAAACACAGAAAGCTGGCCAGTAGAGATGTTGCATATGCACAGTGGAATGTTTTGTTTTCAGTTTATTTGAAGAGAAAAACTGGAAAGAAACTTGTGTTATTTAGATCAATATTGTGCCTGCTGTAAATAGCAGTTGCTTTAGTTTAGTATATCCCTTACAATTATTATGCAGTATTACAAAGTTACTGTCAGAAAATTTACCCTGCTCAACCTTCATTTTTAAGAAAAATAGCAAAATTGAAACCAAATTAGTGTGAGCACAAGAAAGGTTCTCAAAATCATCTTGTAGTTAGTCACTCACCAGGAATATAATTGCTTTGGACTGACCTTGGAGAGACAAAGGTTAATAATTCCACACAGTCCTTAGTAGTAGTTCAGTGTTTGGCACGAGAGAATTAGCAATGTATTACATTGATATAACCACCTACAAAACTTGATTGTGTGGCTGATTACAACCTCCTCCAGGAGTTCTGCCCCTTTGGCTTTCATGCATCATATAATAAACTATCTGTGGCATTTTCTCTTAGCAGAATCATTAAGGCTTATTACTAATTCAGTGCCCTGGTCTGATCTTTTGTGCTTTTGTGCACAAATTCGTATTTCCTACATGGAGGTCTCATGCGGCTCAATGGATGTACAATTTAATTCAAAGTGCATCATATCCTCTCTTTTTCATGCAAGATTTAACTTGTTATTTTACATCCAGCCTGTAAAATAAGAGACTCTGCACAGGTTTACTTTTTTCTTTGGGCTAGGCTAGCCTTAAAAAGATACAATATAGATAAATATATGGGACTCTTAAAAGAAAACAATGAAAAATCATGAAACTTTACAGTAAACTCGCTATTTTTCCTTCAGTCCAAGGCAGATGCATATGCAGCTAGGATGCCTTCCTCTTTGGAAACTAAGTGATTGGTAGGAGACACAGCAGATG
Source organism: Machaerirhynchus nigripectus (assembly GCA_013397975.1). NCBI lineage: Eukaryota > Metazoa > Chordata > Aves > Passeriformes > Dicruridae > Machaerirhynchus > Machaerirhynchus nigripectus. The sequence goes on from VZRQ01005763.1 coordinate 529,548, forward strand.
CTAAAAACATTGCTGATCTGCAGGGTGGGAACTTGATGAGCCTATTTTCTCTGGCTATACTATGGCCAGGGTTCCAGATGCTCGGGCCACATTTCTATTTTGAAAGTTTACTGTACATCTACATATTTTATTGTGTATGCACCCACTATGCCCTTCTCTTCATTCATCACCCATACAACAAAATTTTTGGACTAGCTGGCTGTTGACAGTAATTTATGATAAGGTCTGTCATTCAGGTTTTGTAGTGAGAAACATTTTTTCTGTACAACATAATTCTTCTTTTTTTCTGTAAGTTTTGTAATGAGCAACAAATTCTACGTCGATAATGCATATGATCTAGTATGGTATGCATTAATGCATACCATGGGCACTTCAGACCAAACACACATAGCGAGTTAACTTAGTCCTAATACCTGGCAGAAAATGGCAGTAGGGTCACAGAGTCACTCCATTTAATATAAGCTTTTAGATGTAACATATGCACCAATCTAGACAATGGGAAGCAGTGTGGATAACGCCTAGAAAAATTCATAGCCTATTTTTTTAATTGTGCAGCTTCCACAATTAAGCACAGACTTTAAAAAAGCATTCAGAAATCACTGTTTTCTCTCTTGTGGTGAAGTCTGCAAAAGGCATTAATATCCTATAGTCCTGATTATAATTAAAGTTTGGCTTTTCATTGTTATCTTTAGTGGGAGATGAAGTACGAGAATCTGAACCTGTCTCAAATAGGACTTGGTGCCTAAATGGTGGGAGAGGAAGGAAGCCCTTATTCAGTGCAGTGGGAGAAGTCTAGAGAGCTTCCCCTGACCAAATGTAGGCATTAACTTTGATTACACACACACACACACACACACACATGTATACACATACACATTCACGTGTGCATTATCATGTGTATACAAATACTTCCTTATTTCCTCGTGTGTGTAAATCTGGAAGGATATTTAAACATGTACATCTGACTGAAATTAAAGAAAGCTAAATATTAATCTAATACTCAGCTAAATATCTTTATGGGCAACAGCCCTTACAGCAGCTACCAAATATCTACTATACTCAGCAGAATAGAATACCATTCTATCTCCACTCTTAGCTTTCTGTTTTTGCAATTTGAAACTTGATTAGCTTCTTAATAAGTAATATTGGGGTAAGGTGTAGACCAACTTCAGCTAAATCTTACATTATTGGTTGAATTTGTTGAACTGAGAAATATTTGTTCATTTTGAAGGTCACAGACTAAATGATCTAAGACTTTTTTGCCAAGTCATCTATATAATTGCAATGCATGGATACTTTTTAGTTCTCCAGCAAAGACTAGGGTACTGCGCATATATTATTACATAAAGGAAGCATTAAAATGCTTTAATTGTGTTTTTTAAGGCTGAAGTAACGCTTTAAAATTTCATGCCAAACTAACAAGACAAAAAAGTATGACCGAAACCACTGTATTTCCCATCAGTGCCATTTTTTTCTCATGGCTTTTGTTACTTGAGGTTTTCTTTGCTCTTACACCTTATTGATGATTCACTTGTCCTTTTATTAATCCATTTGAACGAAGAAAAATATCTTAATTGGCATACGTAGTTACTGTCAGGTAAGGAAGAAAAAAGTTTCAAACTGCATGCTTTCTGCCCACAATATTGTCACTAACTGCAAGTAAATAGTTTTAAATCAATATATTAAGTATGACGCAGATATTTTGCCTGATGCTAAAATACAGGAGTGGTTTTTTTTGTCAAAAAATTCATGCAGTCACATATCTGCTTCCATAACTCTTACTGTGTTTTACTCTAAATGTACTTTGACCTATAAATAGTTTTATAGCTTAATTGGAATCCTGAGAAGTTAATTTCATGTTCTTTTATGACAGTTTTTTACGCTGTAGCTGTATTATAAATGCACTGTTTTTTAACTTCTGGTTCAAATCAAACTCGTTTTTCCAAACTCAGAAAAACAAATATTCTGCATCCAACTATAGGGAAAATGAGACACATTAAAATTCTTCTTTCTCAACTGTGGAAACTACAAAAACATGTAGGTATTTTAAAATACTTTAGTCAAAATCCTGAAATACGTGGATACTGAGACAAAAAATGGAACAACAGTATGGTCTAAAATCATTAAACTCACAAAGAAAATTAATATCATAAACATATTATCTTAGTCTAGCACAAAGTAATTCTATGGATTCACTAAAAATTTTTATTCAATGACATGTTCACTATGTGTTTTTTAATAAACAATAGAGCAAATAAAGGGCCTCATGAACATGCTGCAGTAAATCATTAATTTACAAAGGTAATTGGTAATTTTGCCTTGCCTACCTTATAGCCTGATAAAGTGAACAATGTTTTTTAACTGGTTGAATCTGCATTCAATGGTCTTGAATAGAGAATGTAGCCCACATAATTCTGATTGCAATTAAAATTCCTTGAAACAAGTTCTTTCTATTAGGAAACTAAAATTTCTAGTGTAGGAAGTCAAGCTTTGTCATAACGATATTATCCATGCAAAGGGTGTTTTTCTCTCAATATTTTATGTCACAGAATGATATAATGTCTTGGGTTGGAAGGGATCTCAAAGATCATATAGTTCCAACTCCCCTGCCATGGGGAGAAACACCAGCTACTAGGTCAAGTTCTCAGGACTCCCCTCCAACTTATCAGTAGTTACTATTCATTTAGTTCCAGGCACTTACTCTATGACTTTATTTTTTCCATTTTTTTTGGTCAAATTCTATTTTTAAGTTATTTCACTACTGCATTACAAATACATGAAATGCCCTTCCATATTTACACACTAAATAATATTTCTTTTAAGAAATAAGACTTCATTAATGCTTTCCATACACAAAATTATCGTATTTTCAACTTTTGCCAGTGAACTACATTGGCTTAATCCAGACAGCGTGGGTAAATATCTCTCCTCTCCTTATAGTCTGACTCCTAGGTCAGGTATGGACTGATTCAGCAGTATAGTAGTCCAGCAGTGATGAAAATCATTACTGTCCTCTCACTTCTACCAATCAGATATCTTTTGTGCCAGAGTAATTATCTGCTGCTCTTTCAGACACACTGAAAGGCCAGAAAAGGGTACAAAAGGGCCTAAGCAAAAGACTGGATAAAGTCTTTGATATTCATAGTGGAAGAATTTTGAAAGGGAAAACCTCATTAAGAAATGCAGCAAGGGCATGATTCAACTGTTTTCACAAGCCGTACCACCTCACATCAAAGGCAGTCTGCTCTTTTGAGGTTGGCTTGTCAAACTGAATTTGAAACTGGCTTTTCTGAGTAGTTATCAAAGGTTTGTAATGGCAGAACTGAGATAAATGCTTTTGGTCCAGCTGGTCATGATTTCTCCTAATGTTTCCTACTTCAAATCCTCTACTTCATTTTTCTAGCCAATTATACATATGGGTATATATATCTGAATAGTCAGGAATCTCTCTCCATCTTACTACAAGTGACAAAACCCTGAAAAGACAGAAGAGGCTGAGTTTGGTCTAATTTCATATCTTTGCAAGTGTCTGAATCAGCTGAAACGTAGACCATCTAGGAATAGAAATCTATACTATCTACACAGGCAGAACTTTCACTGTGGAGATAAAAGTGCTCAGTACTGGATGCTTTCTTTTCCTTGCTGATCTCTCTCTCTAAGCAGAGATATATAATTATTATTTTTATAATAATTCTAGTTTTGATGGGATACAGGATGAAGAGTAATTCAGCTAATTCAGAGAAATACATTATACTTTTCCCTGCAGAAATTTTATTACAAACTGTTGCCAAACTAGACAAAGCTGAAAAAATGGATTAATTTGAAGTCATCTAGTAAAATAGGACCCTAAGAACTAAGAAAAAAGTACGACTACTAAATAAATTTGGTTATAAGCATTTCAAAAGCTTCAGAGAGCTGTACATTATCCCAAATATTCAGCGCTTATTGCAGAGTTTTCTCCAATCATTTTGGGGCTTTTTTAATGTGGATTTGGAAATTTGGCTGCAGACTGGAAGAAATTCCTGGCTGAAGTGTTCAAGCTCAACCACAATCAGAGCTTTAAAACAATTACTTGATTTCCAACTTTTATTTATCTGAATTATTTTTATTTCACCTTTGTGAAATTAAAAAAAAAATAATGATTCCTTGGAGAGATAGAAACACAATCAAACACTAAAATGTTAGTTCTAAAATATGATTTTGAAAATGAATTTCATTATGATTAGCAGAGCGTATTTTAGCAAAAGACTAGGTGGTCCCAGTCACTGGCTGGAAGTTTTATCAGCTACTTATGAACAGCATTTGCTATCTTTTTACCAGCAACTCAAAAGTGCCTTCAGCTATATTTTAATAGCTGTCTTAATTGGAATAGAGGAATGAGAAAGTATGTTTCACTTTCAGTGCGCAAATATCAGCTTATAGATTTTTTTCAGTTGAAAGACAATGGAATAAATAAGAACTTTTCATGCCAGAAGAAAGATCAGAGTGGTGGGTATAGAGCTCAGGGGTACACAAGATTATTTGCACTGAAGTCTGCAGAAGTGTTGGTTCTTTGCATTTTTTAAATAGTGTTCAGTGTTTGCGTGTCCAAATATCTACTTAGAAATAGACTTGAAAATCTCAGAAGTGTTAATCATGGTTTATATATTTGGGGATCAGTTCACTTACTGACATGTAATTGTCTACCGCCATTTAAATTGCTTCAGGGTGCCAGCAGTCATGAATTTTTCTACTGTGTACTATTTTCCATATCTCTCAGCCTGGAAGGAATGTCAACATACCTTATTTGTCACAAGAAATGTTTTATCACTGTCTGTGGGCAGCTTAACCAAGTCACATCTTTGAAAATAAAGATAACATCCTTGCAGACACCTACATGTAAATAGTTATATTTACATTTATATTAATGTAAATGTTTTTGGTCACATGTTTAAATTTTTTTTAGTGCTGTTCTTTAGGCTCAGATGACTAGTCTGAGCATAACAGCAAGTTAGACACTGTAGACATCCACAGATTAACACATTTGGGTGCCTCCATATTGATTTCATCTGTAGAAATCTGATAAACATAAAGAAAGCTAAATTTAATTGGTCTGGTTCCAAAGAAATTGTTGTTAAAAAAGTGTATTAGCTTTAGTATCTTTCATAGAGTAGTATGGATTCTCCTGGGTGCTTTAGTCTGAGCACAAGTATGTCTGTCAGGCACCAGCAAAATGTTCTCAGGCTTCAGTGACATGTTTAGTGGTTGTACAGCACTTCCTTATTCATCAGCATCCATACCAATGAGCTGCAATGGCAAATGCACATTTAAATGGCTCTGAATTCATGGACTGCTTAGGACAGTAAAAGCTTCCAAATGAGTAATTGCTTTACAGAGACAGCTTTCACATCCCAAATTGCTTAGTGGTTGGACTTTAAAATAGCCTGTGTTTCTATTAGTTAATCTCCAGGCACTGTATAAAAGGCAACAGACTGCAAAAAGATTCATATAAGGAATGAATACAGCATGGTGTTAGTAGGAAAGAACAATCAGAACCATGTCCTCCTGGGACCCATTAGAAAGAGCAGAATGGAACAAGTTTCTTGCCTGCAGATACTTAGAAACACAACCTCTTTTTTGTTAAACCACATTTTTATCATTCCAAGTTTAAAATACTCTTCAGAAGTTGTCCATGACTTTCCAATGTAACTCAATCCTCATAAAACATTCTGATGAAGAAAAACAACACTGTGCTTGGGGGTTATAAATTTCTTGCAAAGTAGACATGTTATTATTAGCGTGGGTAAGACTTTTCTTCAGCATAAGCAAGAGCCTTGAGGCTGAGGTAGTACTTTTTAAAAATCCATGTTTAGATTATAACGTGATATTCCTTTCTGCAACGCATTTCATATTTGATCTCTACTATATTGTAAGTGTAAAATTCATTCTGAACGTGAGTTCCCGTTGATAGATCTTTATGTGGAATCTGTTGAATATCAGATCTAATTTTCCATATTGTTTGTACTTCTTAATACTTTGATGCACAGCAAAAACACAGAGAAACTATAATAAATGGATTTCACATTTCTTATTTGTCTGGATTACCAATTATAAGTTAGCACTTCCATCTCACAGATGATGACCTTACGCAGCAACCCTGCTTACATGATTTATAAACCTATAGAGACATACCTGCGTGTCATTTGTCGTGCTCTTGACAGTATATGCAGTAATGAAAGAATGAAAATATCCAATAGCAGAAAGAAATATCTTCCTTTCTATTCAGGTGGACAAAGTGCTAAATAGCATGTGAGTTTGGTAATAAATTTGGTAATAACATCTGTGTTTGCTCACTATATGAGATTCACATGATTTAAAAATACTATATATTTTCTTTTTTTCTATTTTCTGATGTCAGATAAAAGAACAGATACTCCTTGTTTTTATTTCTGCAATTCTGAGCTCTTATCAACATTTTTATTTGTGTGGACTCTCTTAGGTTATATTCAGTTGGAGGTCGTGATGGAAGTTCATGCTTGAGTTCAATGGAATATTATGATCCTCACACAAATAAATGGAACATGTGTGCTCCTATGTGTAAGAGAAGAGGAGGTGTAGGGGTGGCTACATGTGATGGCTTTCTTTATGCAGTTGGAGGTCATGATGCTCCTGCTTCTAATCACTGTTCTCGACTGCTGGACTATGTGGAAAGGTATCAGATTACACATGCATTTTTTAAATACAAAATAATATCGGTTGCCATTATTTCCTGAACTTCCTGGTGGGAAAATTAAACAGACTTTTTTAAACCAAGAAATGCTTAATTAGTACTTACTTGAAAAATTCTATAAAGGTCTGTAAAAGGCAATTTCTTTGAAACTTATTTTCATCCATTTTTATTCATGGTACTATTATATATTACCACAAACACAAAAATTCTCTCTTTTCACATCCCATTTAAGTAATTTTAGGACACTATATTATACATTGCAGTGTCACAAACTAGCCACTGTAGTGATAAAATTTTTTCCCTGAAATAATTTTATAATTGAATTTACAAAATTGAATTGTGTTTAGAAATATTTTCTAACTCTAAAGATATACTTAAGCAAAGAAGGAATAAATAACTGCTTGGGTGATGGATATTCACAGTACAATATATTGCTTCCTTTAGCAGAATTACCCCTTTCTAAGGTGGTGACATAAGCCTTATACACTGTATTTACAGTACCCTGAATTTTGCAAGTAGATTTACTGCAAATTCAAGAATATCTAGTAGGGCAGTACAGCACAGATGAAGTGATTATGGCATTCAATTTAAACGTATTCTTCAAATGTTTCATGAAGGTTTGACTTTGTTTCTGAATGCTATAAAATAGAATAAGGAAAATATTCATTCCAAATATGTACAGGTTGCAAAAGTCAAGGTGTTTGAGTAGTTGTTTTATCTTAACATATAAGCTTGGAAAGATTTATCTCTTTATTTATTTTCTGAAGGGGTTAATTAAATGTCAGTTATTCTGCTGAGTCGAGCTTGGCATTCAATATTTAATTGAAAAATTTTAAGTTAAAACTCCTTATGTTACCCATAGGATTTTGCTCAGTCTTAGACTCATTGCTGTCTCTATGTACACAAAGATCATAGACTGCCAAATACTTCTCCAACAGAGGGACAATTAATCAGAGAAATCCCATGATGCCTCTACTTACAGGGCCTATCCTTCTGGACTTCTATTTATAAGGAACAATAACAAGAACTACCAGTGAAATAATTTATATTAAGACTACTAGTGGCAGTCTTAATAAGTATGAGATCTTTTCAACTACTTCTGCTTATTGGTGCTCATAAGGGAGCTTTTCCTTCATTTTTCATTCTCTCTTCTTCCAGCTTTGAAGATGAACCATATCCCATCACATTTTTCCTTTTCAGGGGAGACTGCAACAATGAGCTAAATCACATATCCTTATGCTGGTTTATATACTGATATTAGAATGACCACATGTAGTGTCCCTCGTGTAGATATTTTTTCCACTGATAACAAATGTGTGGATAATGTACTTCATCAATAGTCAGCTCTGAAACTAAAAGTTGGGACTAACAAGCAAGAACTTGTAGACTATTAACTTGCATAGAGTGGATGTGAATTAACTGGTGGACTCCACTGAAATGTGAAAAAAATCTCATGGCCCTTGCAGTGGTTGATTAGTTTATAAGATGGCTGTAATGTGTTTTAGTGTGTGTGGTTTTTTATTCCAAAATAATGCATCATTTTCAAAAAAGAAAAGCCCCTCCATATCTTAGGGAAACAAAGAATAGTAATTGATGAGGACGTCTATTAGTCTTTGTTATTTTAAATCTTTCTGAAAGTTTTTCTTTCCATAAATATCAAAGGCCTCTGTTTTAACTAAGTCTCTTCTTCTTCAGGAATGAGGCTGCTTCAGTCATTTTTTCATTCTGATGTTGCCTGGTAGGATGTGCTTTATTCCAGTACCAATTTGCTCCTGGAAGACTGTCAAACCAGACATAATATTTTAAAATTTATTTTTGAGATTATGCAAATATAGTGACAGCAGATACGTGTTTTTCAAATGCTGCTACTAAAATCCTGCTCAATAGTAATTACATCTTACACTTTAATCTCTTCTAAGGTTGATGCAATTTTAAAGGATTTCCTCTGGAATCAAGCACTCTGAAATAAAATAATAGTTATGTTTCTCTCATCTTCACAAGTTGTCCAAGTGCAATCTTCTATTCCTTTTTAAAGGCAAAAAATTTTCTTCTTAAGAACAATACAATTTTCAAGGTAGTTTGGCAGATTTCATAAAGCAGCTTTCTTTTTCAAATGTTACTCAAAACTTGACAGATGATAAAAACATAGTCATTTGACCTATAGTTTTTTCCCCTTCGTCTCACCTTGATTTCAAAATTGATTTCTTTCCACATTCAGGAGCTTTTTTCATAACCTCGCTCAGCCTGGGGCACACCTAGTTATTATAAGAATGACATATACAGTTGTTTTTAGCAGCAAAAAAGGATGTCAGAAATCTCAGGTATTTTCCTGACAATTACAAAACCAACAAGTACTTGTGCAGTTCTATTTTCTTGACAGAACTGAGTTATAAGGGTTCATTTTAGCCTTGCATACCTGTTTATTGGAAGAAGGGGAAAAAAAAAAAGGTCCAATTATGTCAATTGTATTGTTTTCCAGCTTTTGTACCTTCTCACCTTGGCCCTTGTAATTTAAGAGCAGTGCATGAAGGAGTCTATTAAACATTTATTACCTTTAGGCAGGCAAAGATATGATGCAAACTGGTGCATTTCACTGGATGGGAAACTGTTTCAGCTAGAGGCATATGATGCTTTTGCTGAGAAACACACACAATCTTTGAAAAATCTATTAAAAATATATTTTTTTGGCTTGTTACATGTTTATTTCCCTTCCACATATTCAAGCAATATTTTGCAATATTTTCCTCTAAAGTTAGGAAAGACATTTATCATACATCTAGATATTTGAAATCTTGCTTTCTGAGAAATCCCCCAAATGCCAAGAATAGCAGCTAGTAGATGAGTAGATTTTTTTCTTAAAATGTATTTATCTGTCAAGGACAATATAAACAAGGTTACAGACGATTCTTTTATTGTCCAGTTTAAAAGTCATATATATGAACCAGGAGGCTGTTACAAGCAAAACTCTGTAACATTGCTGTTTCAGTGCTTTTATTAAAAAAAAAGTATGTATTATTTCGTTGTTCAAATGTGTGGGACTTCAAACAGTATCCCTACAAGTTGCTTGTTGATAATATGATTGACTAAAATACTTACATTTTTAAGCAAATTAATGAAGTCAGACAAAGGATTTGTAGACTAAAACTGCTTATTTTCACCACTGATCAAATTATTCCATTACATAGTAGATTTGCTTAAGGACAGATGAAATTAATTTTATGGTACTGTGATATGGTATTCTGTTTTAGTAATATCTGATATCTAAAAATGAGGTATCAAGTGTAAGCTAATACTCCAGACATCCTTTGTAACAAACTATCAAAAGATAATTAATTTCTGGTTTATGGATGTCCAAAACAGTTACAATGGAACGCCTTCTGAAATGAAATAATTTTACCTTGTTAAGGAATATCTAAATGAACAGCTAGGTTAAATATTTAATTTTTAAATTGCCATCATTATACAAGGGATTTTTACCCTCAGGTTTTTTTTTTAATTCATTGGTGATTATGTCTTAAACCAGTATTAATTTCTTTACTTGAGCAAATATCAGGAGGAGACTCTAATGCAGTTAAGTATATTCCCTGAATACATAGGGAGGTTTTTACTATTGTATAGTATAATTTCAGGAATTAAAATATAGTGAAATTTAATTTTAAAAATAACATTTCTAATATTTTTATGTGCTACAGGAAATACTCTACTTAAAATGTATATATAATGTATAAATAAAATTTATACATCCATCCATCCACATATTGCTCATATATCTTTCTCAGATCTCTTTCTGACACACTATCCTATGAATACCTTAGTTTATTCTAGAAGGTTAGCTGAGCAGAAGTTTCTAATCAACATCTAGAGGGTTGAATTGGGAAGACAATAAATCTGTATCTATTTTCTGTTAGGAAGAATATTTTTGGATAGTATGGTAAAGAATTTTTTCCCCCCCAGGAAAAAAAAAAGACTATATTCAAGTGAAAATCAACATGAATTGATGCTTGTCTTCTCTCCACATACCCAGTTTTATTATTCTTTCCTCAGGTATGACCCAAAAACTGATACATGGACAATGGTGGCTCCACTGAGTATGCCTCGAGATGCTGTTGGTGTTTGTCTCCTTGGTGACAAATTATATGCAGTAGGTGGCTATGATGGTCAGTCATACCTGAACACTATGGAAGCATATGACCCTCAAACTAATGAGTGGACACAGGTAATTATAAAGTTTATTTTATATATACACATGCACAGACACACACACACACACACACACATGAAATAACCATTCTAAGTTTCCTTTAAAGTTAGTGCAGAAAAGTGCATACTTTGAAATCATGACCTTATCCTAAAATAAGCATTTAAAATAGGTGAGATGTATTATACTCAAGAAAGATTTTTTCTTTTCATGATTGCAAGGAGGAACTCCTGTTGACTAGCTTAAATGTAGACGTACGTGGTTTAAAGTTAGTGCAGAAGCCCATCTTTTTTAATCTACTACGAATTAATGAGAAGAGCATTTTAATGAAGCTCTGTAGGAAATAAGAAATTAATTTGGAAAGATTTTTTTCGCAAAACCGGCAGTTCACATTAAAAACAGTTAATAAATATGCTTGGAGAAGTAGTTAGGCAACATGTAAACAATGGTGTGATTTATATAGTGCCAGTAATTACAGTGTGCAATTACATACATATAAGCTGACTCTACTGTGATAGTTTCAGCAAGATTCAGTCCCTTAAAAGTTTTAATCCTTGTCTTGAATAGTGTTTAAAATTGCCAAACTTATTCTAAAGGGTACTTGAACCTGTTTAGGAATACTGGAACCATATATTTCTGTATTGGTAGCTTTTACCTTGCCTCAAGGACTAAAGTGGAAGCATCAGCCACAGTCTACAGAATATAGAAACCCCTTGCATATCAAAGGTTCACAAAATTGAAGACAACTCTAAAATTAATTCCTGCTTTCTGTTCTCACGCTTTCAATTGAAAGATATCAGGTGTCAGTAATTTTAAATTACAATGGTAGAGTAATGTGGATTTTATTTATTTTTAGCAGTTTATACTCCCATTAGTTTTGAACATTTTAAAATAAAGTTGACACCGCACTTTGACAATATTTGCATGGGCTGTTCCTGTTTGGCACTCTTTGGCGTGGTTTGTTCCTATTCAGTTAATTGTGTCTGTTTTTCTGCAGATGGCTTCCTTAAATATTGGAAGAGCTGGTGCCTGTGTTGTAGTCATCAAACAACCATGACTTTGTCAGCACTGCTTAGGATTTTACTGACTGTGAAATGATTATTTTTCTATGAGACAAAGAGAATGATAACTTCACAAGAGCAAGGATTTACACAGTGAACACATTGTTGATAACAAACTTGAAGAAGTTTGGAAGCGTCAAAGATTAAATATTTATGCCCTATAAAATCATAAAACTGTTCACAGTCAGTGAACAAGGAAAAAACCCAGAGTATTGTAGGCGTAAACATGTGAATGTAGAGTAGTAAGTTCAGGTACTGTTCTCATGAGTGTGTCCTGGAGAACTGGATAATCATGGGAAATCTCTACACAAAGCAGAAAGGAATATGAGAACAGTTTTCGTGGCTGCAAGAGAACTGTAGAAACATGAAAATATATTTAATCAATTTTAAACTGTGTTTTTTAAAAGAGAAAAGTGGATAGTAATATAATTTTTTTGCTGTTCAGGTCTTGTCTTCAAATGGGTTATGGCCTTCTCATTTAAGTGAGCAGTTTGATTTTTACTAAAGGGAAGAGGTCAGATGGTCTGGATATTCATACTGACTGAGCTGTGACTCTAGAGTAGGAAGAAAAACAAAACTAAAAGTAGACTTTTTTGTAACTTCAGATTGTACCTCCTTGGCAGTATTAACACATCTTATAAATGAGTCTATTGAGGGGGAAACCTGTGTGAACTAATACATGAAGCAATCCTGTGGCTGCACTGGGGCTTTGCTGCAAATATGGGAGTCAAAGGAACAGTTACCTAATTCTTTCTTAATCTTACATTCAATTTAAGCATGTGGGCTCTAATCTCATTGTTTAATGCATCTACTGCATGTTGGAAGCTCATGACAAGCTGGAAATTGATATCTTTCTTTCACTGCATCATGTTAACAGATGAACTGTGACCAGAACAGTCTATTAAGCCTCTTCTAACATTTCAAGAGGGAGAAAAAATCCTATATTTTATTTCTTTCTGATGCTTGTACATACAAAATTCTGCCTAATTAGAGCTGCCAATTTATGACTTTCCTTTTATGGCTGAGAATAACTGCAAGTCAGGAAATCAGAATAAATTCAAGTGGAATAAGGAAAATTAAACCATCTGATCTAATAAAGTTAATATGGTAAATATACTAGTGTCATCTGTGCTTCCCTTTAGGGTTGATAATTTCTGCCGGCAATGATACTTTGAGCTTTTGCTTTGGCATTAGATTTGATGCTGATGCTTTCTGTCTGCTCAGCTGAATCAGTTAGAACCTAAGGCCACTACTGGAATATGAAATTCTGCTATTCAGGGAGGCACAGTTTCTGGGAACAGGACACCAAATACACTTCTCTAAAGCCCTGCTGATCCTATAGAAATATTTTATGGCCCAGAAGTAGAAACGTCACAATCCTCTGTCACTAGCAATTTTGAGAAGGAATTCTGGTTGCGCTAAAATGAGTTTTCTTAGTGGAAACCTTTGCAATCATTTGAGATTAAAAAATACATACAGCTTCTATCTTGGGACATCTGATTTGAAGATATGTCTAACAGCATCAGTATGCATGGAGATCTTTGTTTACTGATGTAAGAGCTGAATTACAATTCTGAAGCCTAAGTATACAGACTTAAATATTTTAAATATTTCTTTGTCCTAATTTGGAATCAGCCGAAAACACCGCAATATTCGTTTTCCACAGCCAGTTGCCTTCTGAATTGCAATTTGTCTTTCAGAGACAAGCATGTCAATTTTTCTCCAACTGCAACAAGCTGTTGAATAAAAGATGTTACCTCTCTAAAGACTTTGCTTCACATAAACACAAGATTCGGGGACCAAATGAAGAAGATTCTAGAATTATAATTGTAATTAAATATAGACATTGGCAGACATTGATTTTTTTTTAAATTACAGAGATACCTAACGAACTTAGAAATTGAATTTTAATTCTATTCCCAGAACTTTCTTTTGATTTCATGATATTCATACACAATAGAAATATGATTGCTCTACTCTATCTATATACTGATCTTCAAATTTGGATTATTTCTATTAATTTTATTCTGTGGAAGATTTGTTTTCTGTGCCTTGATCATTATTTTCCTCCATTTATCCTCAACTTTATTTTTGATTCTCAATTTTCTTTTCCACTTTTTCAGTTTGCCTTTATTTTACCCAAATTATTTTCACCCAAATGTGAAATTTTTCAGTCTATTTTACTTCTCTTATTTGAAAGAATAAAATTTTTTTTTAAATTTTATTTTGGAAAATCTAGCCACAATAAGAGCCAAGACTGGCTTTCATAGTCTTTTTATACAACTGCTACAAATCTCTTCTAAAGAGAATTTATGAAGAATTTTTAATTTTTTTTCTTACCATTATTTTTGTTTACTCTTATTGAAAAAAAAATAATGTTAGTTTTAACTTGGTTTTCAAAGGGAATGTATTTAAATCCAAGTAGTAAATAATCGCAGTCTGGATTTCTGTGATTCATTAAGACCCATTTTTTATGTATGAATGAAAATCGCTTCTCATACGCTGAATTGTGCTAAACAACCTTAGGTTTACAGGAAAAGCTTCTTTCTTTTCAAAAACCAGGTGATTTTATTGTTGATCTACCATGGTTTCTTTTGTCTCACATAATCTCTTTGATATCCAAGTATGAAAATCACAGTGAAATCAGAGCTGCAACAAACATTAATTTTAGTAAAATCAGTGACTGAATTCCTCAAAAAGCTGCTTTTAAGTTTACTAGTTTAATGTTCTACTTTAATAGTCTAATTTAATAGTCTATTAATGATCTAGTTTAATATTTTGTGTTCTAAAATATTAGCTTTTTCTCTGTCTTTCCAATTTTTTTCCAAGAACATCAACCAGTTTTACTAGAATGTCTATGTTTCACATTGGCCTGGATTTATGCATAGGAATTAGATCCATTTTTTCTTATTGTTGTCTATCTTTATACATGAACTCTTGAACTAATCAAAAATGAGTAAAAATAATTAAAATTACAGTCCTCTGCAGTAATTAAAATGAAGGCCCTCTGGGACTGCGGAGAAGTCTTACATTTCTCTGTTCTATATGTCAAAAATCCCTGTTTTATTTATTCATGATTTATTAGAAATTTTATTAATTTCCTTTTTGCTGCCACTGGTTTTGAGATAGAAAGAAGGTCAAGGACGTGAATGTTAGAGAAGTTATTTTTAAATGGATGAGTCTATACAGATTTTTATAGCAAGTTAGAAAAAGCAATACTGTCAGAAAGTGATCATTCTCAGATTATTGCAAAGAAATCGTAGAATCATAGAATGAATCATAGAATCAAGGTCATCTGGTTCCAGCACCACTGCTGTGGGCAGGGACACCTTCAGCTAGACCAGGTTGCTCAGGGCCCCATCCAAACTGCCCAAATTTGCTTCTTGAGGTGCTTATAGAAGCAATAGCTAACAGACAAAATCAGCAGGTTTCCCAGAAGAGGGAATTGTTATAGCTGTAGCAGTGCCACTAATATTTATTAATAAAATTATTAAAGAAATCATAGAAGAAGTTACATTTTTTCTGGGCTTTAATTGGTTATTTAAGTGATCAAAATAAAGAAAAATACCACAGCACGCTATGTCTCTGTTTGTCAAATTAATTAATCTTATGATTTAATTTATCTCAAAATGCTAGATGGCTAAACTTCAAGAGTATACTTTTCTAGACACTCTTTGAGGCTGTTAAATATGGAATAATTCAAGTTGAACTCAGTAGAAAAAAATCAAGAAAAATAGGTAACTTTTTTATTACACTTTTGATGTTTCTACAAATAGTATAGTGTTAAAAAATCCATTTTAAAAAATAAATACTAACCTTGTGATCCTCTACTGCTTCTGGAACTGTTGATTACCTTGCAGTTTTGGACTATTCCTTTTAGGTATTTTTTATATTTACAGTGTTTTATTATTGACAGTGATGGGTGTTGACATGTAATCCATCTTAGGAAATATCTACATAGAAAAATATCAATTAATGGCTATTCTTTAGTGGAGCTCTTTAGTATTGACATTACGTGATCCAATTTCATATAAAAGTTTTGCATTGTTATTGAAGTCACACATAAGGCAATAAAAAATCTGAAGTTATCTGAAGGTGACCTGTTAGCTATGACTTTGCATTACTTATTTCATGAGGATTAAATAGAGAAGGCATTTCCACAAAAAGTTTTAAAAAGCTCTTGAAATTGTTATCAAATAACAATAATAGATTGCGTCATTTAAATTCTTGGAATATCAAGTTCTTAGATTTTTTGCATTTACTGGACCAAGAAAATGTACAAAGACTAGGAAATGCAGGCTTACTGCCAGCTCAGAATCTCAATATGTAAAAGTATTCCAGATATATGTACCTTTAAAAACAGGTCATCCATGTAGTATATCTGTTCTAACTTAAATGAGAATGTATAAAATATTCAGCAGAATAATTATTCTTCAGCCTTGTTCTAACTCCAGTGTAAAGCTGCTCAAATTGGCATAACCTTGCATTTCATTGAGAATTCCCTCATTATAGTTCAGCTTCATAGTTCATGGGGATTGGGTACACTTCAGGACAGAAACCACTGAAAATCGTTAAATTAGCAAGAGTTTGATTTCCGCATGTAGGAGTACAGTTGGACATTAAACCACAAAGAAAATTACTAGCACAGGTAAGAATTGTAGTACTAGCACAGGGAGCAATACAGCCTTTAATCACTGGCTATTCACAGCTTCACCCTGGGGAATCTATGGAGCTGCCAAATTCATAACCCGCTAAGAGTTGCAAAAGTAGTCAAAGCTGAGGTATAAGCAACTTACACTTCTATCACCCTGTATTTTCCCAGTTTTCCCATGATGATGTGATGTTTAAAAAAATGCAAAAAAATTAAAAATAATGATGATAATAAATCCTCTATTGCAGAAGTCTAATACTCCTCAGAATTAGGTCTGTGAACCAGGTTCATGTTCAGTCTTCTTTGCTCAAGTGGCCTAGGTTGTGTGTTGTCTGGTGACATCTTTAGTGAGCTATTTCTAATGTCCCCAACAAAAGTCACTGAAGAGGACTGCCCTTGATGGTCTCCAGGAAGAAATGGTGTTCCAAAGGTGAGATGTTTCAATTAAATAGATGAGCATTCAGTTTGGCCACCCCCACATAAGTGTCTGATACCATGTAAGATGCCCAAAACTGTACAAGTCATTCACGCTGGGCTGAGGGTACGACACAGATGAAGTTATGGAGTGGTAACAGAAGTTTGAATGGGCTGTAAAGTATTCCAGATGATATTAGACACCTTTTTGTGGGCAAATAGAATCCATGATCCCTCATATGCTTATATTTATATATATATACACAGTGCCAGTAATTACATATATATTTTATATACATATATATGTATGCATACGTATGCCGTGCCATTATCTTACAACCCACCTGTGTGATGGGAAAGCCTGAATTAAAAAATATTTCACTTCAGGTTGCTTAAGCTTGAAAATACTAACCTTGATTGTCCAATTAATGATACAAATAGTGAACATAGGTGTGAGAGCACAGCCATTAATACTCATTAATGCTGGAAGTATGAGAAATGCTAACTTGGAGAGATCCTCTTTATAAGGAAAATTAGCTTTTGTGCATCACTTCAGTCAAAAATTTGTTCTCTAAGCAAGTCAGGAGTAAATCATCCTTACTCAGCAGTTATTTTTAAAAAATCACCTACATTAGTTGCTATCACCTAATGTAGGCTTTTTTTGGGTTTGCTTTTCTGTTTAACAGTAAAATGTTTCTGAGTGCAATTCTGTAAAGGTTTGAGGGGCACATTTCAGTCACATAGTGGAAAATCTCACATATAGACATAGTGTGAAAACTGAGACTATTTGGCTTAGGTTTTGGGTTTGTTTTTTCCTTGATTCTACATCTGTATATTTTCTAGGATATCTATTAATTTTAAATGGTCATTTGTTCCATATGAAAAGTAGAAAAGAAAGAAGACTTGCTATAGCAGGCTGAGTGAATAAATATCCATTTCATAATAAAGAATGTTCTCAAATATGGATAGCTACAGTGTAAATGTCCACATCAGAATTAGACATCCAAAGGATTTTCTTATAGCCAGAGTAGCAAAATCACTATTTCCAGGACATGATTCATCTCATTAATAAGGTGAAATAAATCACCATTTAAAAGTGTGTTTCTCTCCATTGACTGCAAAAGTGCCTAAAATGACTACTTCAGACAGAAATACTTAAGTTGGATAAGATGAATCTCTACCTTTTGATAAATGCCTAGAAGGAACTGGCCCCAAATATATTTATTTCCAATATCTATGACAGGAATTTAATTTAGAGTATAACTGCAAGGCTCAAATATTCATTGAACAAAAAACAATTTCTCTGTTCTGAAATCAAACTTATGATATTGAGAGAGTGGATAATTTGGAACTTTCAAATGACATGAAAAATAAGCAAAAGATATCTCTTTGTTAACCTAGAGGGAGAAAAAGTGTTCAGAAAATTGTAGCTGCAGCTCCGGGTTACCCAAATTTTAGATATCTTAGATTTCAGGGATAAGGAAGCAATTTAATACAGTAACCTGCAAAACATATCTATATAACTGAACTTTAGAAACCTTCAGAACATGAAACAGGGTTATCTAAAAACTTAGGATTGCTGTAATCAATGGGCTTTTTTATTCCAGGCCCTTGTATAGGAAGAGAAAAACTGGAGAAAAGCAGTTTCCTTCCACCAGATGGGTCGCCTCATCCAAATGCAGGCATACAGAAAAATCACCTGCTTGAAATGCATTGTTTCCCTATTTGATTTATAAAGGAGCCAATGAGAATAACCCAGATTTAGGCACCTAAATTAGTAGAAATACCAACAATGAAGTGTAGAAAAATGCCAGTGGTATGATCTGTCTGAAATTGTAAACCTTGTTGACTTTCTTATAGATTTATCCATGTTATCATTTATCTCACAAGTAGTTTACACCATACTACATGTTCTTTGCCAGCTCTTTGTGTATATAGACAATTAACGGGATATATTTTTTGTGATGAAATGAAACTTTTGAAATAAAATCCACTGTACAGCTATTGTAGGTGGATTTCTTTTTTGTTTTCATGAAAGTTCACAGTATTTGTGCAGGTCTGCACAAAGTGCAAAAGCACTGGATTAATTGTTGATTTCATTATAAATTGTGAATGTTTAGCACCTAAAATCACAGACCATTTTCTTTGCTTTTTAAAATCAGATGTTTATTTTTTTATTCCGTTTTTCTAAATTGTGGCTATATTTTACATAAGACATTTTTATGCAACACATGTTTATGTGTCTGGATCCTTGCAGAAAAATACATGTCAGGGTTCTGCTGGAATGAGATTACAAAACACATGAGCTTTTAAAAATGTATTTTCTGTGATAGGTACTTAACATATCTTTGGTTATGTTAATTGACTTTAGGGAACTGACTCAGAGTTACTAAAATATATATATAAAGAAAATGGAACGAAGATTTTCAATCAACTTTACTTGCTTGACTGATATTTTCCCCCTCTTCTCTCCTAAAAAGCAACAAAAAGACCCCAAAAAAACAAAAAAACAACAACAAAAAAAGGCAACCAAAAAGCCCCAGATAAGTTCTATGTACCTTTTGATTTCATTATACATTCTATAATTTATATTTATTTTTATGTCATAAATTATGATTAATTGTAAAATTAGAATTAGACAGAGGAAGACCTGCAACCAAAATGGCACAGAAGTAACTGTTAGGCACAGACTGAAGGTCTCCATTAACTGGGGGGAAAAAAAAATAATTTTTCTAAAATGGTCTAGTCAACACACAATGTCAGCAATCTTATGCTAATGGATGCCTTGTTCTTTAACTGAAGTGCTTCTGCCTTCACCTTGCATACCAAAAGAGCTCGTATCAGATTATGGCTGCTTGCTTTGAGGAAGAGACTGGAAAGTGAGGGCTGGGTATTTAATGCAAGAGGGACATAGTTAAAGCAGGAATGATGTGGTTATCAGCATGTCATAAATATAAAATTTCCAGTGCTGTCATATGGGCATGCAACTGTTAGCAGATGCATTATAGGACTTTTACATCAAATGGGTCCAGTCAGAAGTTTTGAAGCTTTAGTCAAAACCAAAATCAGTATTGAAGAAATACCTTGGGGTGTTGACGGATGAGTTTACTTAATATGGAAAGTGACTTCAGAGCAAAATAAGTGTACAACGTTTTGGAATGTAAGACAATAAATACATTAAGAAAATGTATAAATATGGTTGTAAATACATTCAATTAAGCTGTCCTAAGTTTTGCAATATTTGCAGAGCAGTTTACTGAATGTTATGCTTTTACCATGGTTCCGTTATATCTTGGACATGTATGTATAGAATGCAAGTGAAGACAATAGAGCACAATGTTAAACTCTTAACCTGACTTTGTTTGACACAAATTGTTTCTAAGAAATTTGAATCTTGAAAATGTCACTGTGCAAAAATAAATATGCCTGTTTTTATGTGTTGCAGAGGTGATTCTTTTAAGTGAATGTGATAACACAATTAGGGGGTTAGCTTGCATATTTTAAACTCACCCATACACAGTTACACTTGTGTAGAATCAAAGGGCAAGAATCTTAAGACTCTGATAAACATTAGTGTTTGTTTTTTATCCTTTTCCTAAGTCAGACTACCAAGAATATAATGGGGTGACAAATAACATTATTAAAAATCCAGACTTCCAAGGTTTTTTGATCACCTTTTATTGTAAACATAATGAAAGATCTTTCCCTCAAAAAGAAAAAAGTCTACATGCAGATCTGTGTGGTTCAGGATTTAAGTAGAGTAAGATCATGAGATGCAAGTGAGTCTGGATGCAGTTTCATATGCATATTTATATGATCAATAAGAAAATAAATTTTCAATGGAAAGAAATATACCTGTTCAGGCAAAACAGCTGTCTTGAATCACACGTATTTGAAGAGTTTTCTTAAATCACACATCTTTGGAATGGTTTAGTGTCCAAAATGTTAAACTGGGATAAAAAAATAATCTGTGTTATAGGACCTAGGACTAATTCATATTTCTTGGGTCCACCTGTACATTTGAAATTTGTTCTGAATTCATCTTAGAGTGAGAACCAGCTGCACTCTAATGTCTGGGTAGGCAGTTGAGGTCAGCTGAGTTACAATCCATTTGTTTTCCCAGTTTTCATGTATAACTTGGGAGAATCATGTATTCTCTGTTCTTTAAATCTTTTCCCTCACTCTGTGAAACATAGTTCATACTATATACTTAAAATACACAGGATTTCTGAGAAGATACACTAAAATATGTTGAGGAAGATATGAGAGGGATGCATGACAGATAGGTTAAAAGTTCTGCCAAAGTCTAATTTGAATAGAGACTCCTGAACCATAAAGAATGCATGTACTAGAATTTTCATTCAGTAATTTCAAACTCCTTGGAGAGACAAATACTTTAGACATGAGTGCATCAATAAGCACGTATTTTGAATAACGGATATCAGGCTTTCTAAGGTGGACAGTTTAAATGCAGAAACTTTGCTGAGAATGTACTTCTCTTTAACATTTATCTTAACCTATTTTGGATGAGGGCTGAAGTGTCAAAATTCTTTTTTATAAGAGATGCTAGAAAATATTTAAGCAAGAAATTCTTTTTGTGTTCAGCTGAGTTTGACTTTGGATACAATGAACCTTTGCCACATATTTAACTTTCTCATGGTCTCAATATTTCTCTTAAGTAATATACAGTCAAACAATGGGTAATTGTTTATGGTTCAAATTAATGAAAAGTAGGTTGTCAAAAGCATCCATATATTCTACATCCTATTAATTCCTATAATTTTTGATCTACCAATAGAGTACATGGTCAAACCTGTCCAACCTGTTAATGTAACTTTCCAAAAGAAATACAGTGGGGCTTGAGCCCTGATCACTGTATTTCAGATCATAAACAAGATAATATAACAACAGCCTTAGAATCAAAAAACATTCTCTAATAGGAGGAGAGGTTTTTATTTATTAAACAGAGATATTAAATTATTTAATACTTTATGGTTCAAGATTCAGTTTTGAATCCTTACATGAACATGTAAGACATGAGAAGAAATTACATCTCTGCTTTCTTACTACTTACTCTTTTATGAATATTTTCCTCCTTTTCTTTACCCGTGTTTCACCTTACTCTCAATTCCAGCTTTCTGTCCCATTTTTATGGTAATTTTCTTCCTTCTAATAAGTGCTATTCTTTTGTATTTCCCTTCTTCTCCCAATTTTCCTCTTATTGTAGCACTCTACCTAATCTCTGGGAACTTATTTTTTATTACTGATTCTTATTATCATGGGTCACAATATCTCCTTCATGTCACTTTTAGCAGGAGCTCATAGGTTTTTTCTCCCTCTCAGTACTTTTCCTTCGGATTCCTCTTTTTTTGGTGTGTGTACACATACATCATCAAGAAGTCCTGCTTGCATTGTATTGAAAATTGTTATATTACAGCCATCTATCCTTTAAAATTCTTTCCTTTTGCATTGGGAAATTATCTTTATGAGGATGAATTATTAGTTTCATTGACCTACAAAAGACAAAATAATCACTAATTATACAGTCATAAAGGCTTTGTTTTTCTTCATACTATCCAGAGGTAAAATACTCATGCTGCACAACACACTGCATAATTTCCCTGACAGAAAGATTTCATATATGTAAAAACCAGTTATTACTGTTCATTTTCCTCTGATAATTGTGTTCAGTGAAATTGCAAGGAGTTGTACAGGGGGATTCAGGATCTACAAGGGTTCCTTGTTAAGCACAGAAATAAAGAACTACAACCACTAGCTGCAAAGAGAAGTCAGGGAAAACTAGTAGACAACAAAGAGAAAATAATTATTTACAGGGTAAGATTGGGCAGGAAAAAAATACATTTAGAGTAGTTAAGAAAAAAAATGTAGACAGAAAATAAAATAAGGTGTTTAAGTAGGAGAGGACTAAATTTATGGAACTACCTTTTAACAAGAGTGTTTGGAAGTTAACTGGAAAATTGATTAATAAACTCCAAAGGACATAAACTGTACATTATTCCTGTATCAGATCACTTTAATCATGCTATCACATTTTGGCCAGGCCCCCAGTTGTCCTGACACGACTCTGCAACTTCAAAAAGTAAGTTTTGGCAATAGGAAGTATCTAAAGGTGATGCCATTCTTTACAAATTGTAAATGTAAATGAAGATTCTCAATATTATAGCAGCTTTTCTAATAACATCCACAAAGTTCTCTTGTCCTCTTTTTACAACATGTTATTTCTGCTGGAAAAAAAAAGCAGAAAGAAATCACATTGGTATCTTGATCCACAATTTCCTTTGGCCCAAAAGACTGAAAAACTGTTACTTTGTGAGTTCATGATGTTATACTCTCTCTGTAGACTCATGTTTAACTTTTACATTTGCTATACTCATCAACTTTGCAGCTGGTGCCCAAACTATGATCAGGATATTTCCCAGAACACATTCTCCACGTTGCTTCAAATGTGTCATTAGGCAGCAAAGAATGAAAGGTTCATTGAGCCAGAGAAAGAGAGTATGAGCACCAGTATGAGAAGGAATATGACTTTCTAATCAATTAATCTGGGCATTCATCATACCAAATTTCTGGGGTTTTGCTCTGCATAAAATGTTTCATATACTACATTTTGTAGTTTATGATCCTTTAACATTAAAAAGATATTAGGCAAAATAACCATCAATGAAATGTAGTCCTGGATCTTCCCGTTTTCAGTATTTCCTCTCATCTAATTTAGGTACTTCTAATCACTTATATGCTGATTGGCTTTGTACCCTGCATTTGTAGCTTAGATTCCTGATCCTGGGCCATTGTAGGTACATGAGCTTATATTTACACTTTCTGAACGGTTATATTCTTGCTTTACCTCCTTTAAATTACTTAGGGCAAATTGATGAGCATAAACCCAGATATTTAGCTTCCAGGAGATTTATTAATAGAAGATCTAAGTAATTTTGACACAGTCTCACAGACCTGCACTTCATCAGACAAGTTCACATATAACCAGTACATATTGTATAAATCTACTTTTAGCAAATGACATAAACCCCCTTCTTATATTTTCACTGTAGATGTGAAGTTAAAAGTTTTTATACTATTAAGTTGCCTGACAATTTCTTAAATGGATAAACACAGCATAAAAATGGCACCCTAACAAGAAGTCCCACTATGAATCTAAAGGAATTACCAGAATTTTAAAGGTCTAAAGAAATAAAACTGTGGGTACATTTCTGACCACAAAGATGGTATCATTGAAGCAATGGAAATAAATTTCCTTGATTTTATCTTAGCTAAAAGAAGATAAGAATGTATTGTACTGAGTGTGTTTTCATGCGTTTTCTAACCTACACTACTAGGATCAGAAAAGTGGTAAATCTCTAAAACAAAGAAAGATTGTTTGAACTATAAAACCTGCCTAGCAGGTAAAAAAAAAAAAAAAGATATCAAAATGGAAATTATTAATTTCTTTGTATCAAAATCTATGATGGCTCTTGCCTATAATGGCCGCCTGTGGCCCATGGTGAGTCAAAGAACTAAGCAGCTCTAAGGGTTATTTTTTTATTTTTGTAGTATTTTGTATAGCCTAACTACCTATGTACCTCACTAATGCGGGTTTTATTGGTGGTGGTTTTAAAATATAGTCAATTAGTTTAATTCAGAATATTAAAGAACACAAAATTGGCGGTTCCTTCTTCTCTCTCTTTTTTTTCCTTTTTTTTCCTTTTTTTTCCTTTTTCTTTTTTTTTTTTTTTTTTTTTTTTTTGTGTGTTTTTTTTTTTTCGTATCANTTTTTTTGGGGTGGTATTATATTGCAAGTCAAAGCTCTTCATCAAACAGGCAGACATAAAAGAGGCTGTCTGACCACAGGCTAAATTCTCCAGGGTCTGACACATGCCTTCATCTGATGCCTGGTACCGTTACACCAAGATACATTTGGGGGATAAATTACAAATACAAATACAAAGCTCAGGCTGCCTGAAGCTGCTTTTGAAGAGTTTGATGAATCCCATGGTTGTATAACATAAACACAATAGTTGCTAAAATATCTCAGGATTGCCCTAGTATGATCGTAGAAAGATATTTAGAACTTTAAGTAACTCGGGCCTGTGATGAACAAACAGTTTAAGCTGAACATCAAAGGGCTTCTGTGGCTGATAGTATTGGTAAAATAAACAACAAAAATTCCTTTATGGTGTCTCCAGTGTACAAGGAAGAATAAAATGAAGGGCTTTCTGTTGTATCAGAAAGAAAAACATAGGTTGCATGATAGAAATTAGTTGGAAACACATCATCATAGACTTTCAGTTATTTTGAAAGTTTCAAAAATAACAAGAAAAACTGCCTGTAAGAACATAGAAATGGCTGCACTATTTCTGATGAAAGATCCATTAACTCTCTAATTTTTTCTTGGAGTAGTGACCACCACCAGGAGCTTCAGAAAAAAGTTTATGAGCTTATATTGTCACATATTCCTGTCTAACTTTTGCCACTGCCTGAAGACTTGTGTGGGCAACACAAATTCTTGTGTTGTCAGAAAGAAAGGGCTTGTGTGTTGTAACAAAGAAAGAATGACTGATCTTTCCTTGTCCTCTCAATCTCTTTTTATTTTACTTAACTCATTATTTTACATATTTCACTGTCTTTCTTCCCTGGCATCTTTTTTCTGCCTAAAGAGACTTACTCTCTTCTCATTATACAATACTTACTCTGTAACTTCAGTTATCTTTGTCAGCCTGTTGCTACATTTTTTAAGGTTATTTTACTATATCATGTTAGATACCATGGTTCCTGAACTGTATCCTGTATTCAAAATGTAAGTATCTCCTGGAGGTTCAGTGGCATCAGTATGATTACCATTTTTTCCTGCATTTTATAAGAAAGTTTTGAGATATTTACTTCTCACATGGCTGCACATTATGATAATATTACAGATTTATTTCTTAAGACAAAATAATCTCTATTTATAAATATTATTAGAGTTATTTGCAAGATCTCTTCCCTAAGAATAGCTAATTCATAAATGTTTATAATTTGTTGTAATTAAGACCATTTTCCACACAGGATTATATAGATGACCTTTAATTTTATCTGGTTTTTTATCAATTTATTGGTAACTCTCAGTTCAGGATTTGGTCTTACAGTCAAGCAAACCTTTTTATCAGTTGCAAATGTAATCACCTTTCACCTATTTTCATCTTTGCTATGATCTTGATTTCATCCCATGATGGCTTAGTTTCTTTAATAAGTTGTACAACGTCGTCTTAAAAGGTTTTAGAAATTGAGGTGAACTTTATTAAAAGAAGTCTTCCAAAGATTTCTAATTTATTTTTCCAGTGGGACTTTCTTTAAAACGAAAGATACTGACTTTCCCTGATATTTTTTAGGCTAATAATTTTGTTCTTTACCACAATTTTTAACAGTCACAGTTATGTAAAACTCAGACCTAATTGTGTGCAGATATTCTATGCCCCCAAATCCTCTTATTAACTCATGTATTACTTTTCACGTGTCATTCCCAAGGGTCAATTAAAGCCAGTCTTAGTATTTAACAATTTTGTGTCTGGCTTCCTCTAACAGTCTGGGGTGAATACCATTTGCTTCTGGAAATCTGAGTACTTACTTTTTTGATTAGCACTTGGTCTATTCTGGGGACAATTGTCTTTAATGGAAGTTCTATCTCAGTGAAGGAAAAATTTAGTGTGCAAAATTCCAGAACTCCTCCATAAGAAATGTAAACTACTGAAATGGTTCCATTTTTGTACAAATTTGGAGTTTTTCCCCACTTCTTGCATGTTCTTTTATGTCATGATCATCTGTGCACACAACAAATTCTTTTATCATTCTTCTGAATCTGAGAAGTTTCAATTTGTTCCTGTTAGTAAAATTCCAGGAAGTATTTTCTCAAATTTTCTTCTGGCAATTTTCATTAAGGATTTATATTTGTCTCTTCTGTTTTCTTTGTTTCATCACATCTTTTACCAAGTGAAGATTTCTTTTACTTCACACACTTACCTCCTTTTTTTTTTCAACAGTTTAAATATTTTGAGTTGGTTTTGATGGGTAGCAAATATTTTCATTGAGCTGCCAGTGCAAAATCTTTAATAATGTGTTTTGCTTTACTTTGATTAAGAGTCATATTACATAACTGCTTCTCACTAATGCGTTACTAGGCCATTGCAAAGTCTTTTATGAAAATACTCTTTTCTATTTCTGCCACAAAGAGCTGAAGAATGCCAAGACTAATGGATGCTCCTTCGTATGACCTAAGAAATTTCATATGAGATACCTAAGAAATTTCAACAATAATTAGAGGAAAAGGTGATTTGTATACTCATTTCCTGAGACGTACTCAGCATGGTGTAAATAGTCATATAATAGAGTCATATAATAGAGTATTTATGTCCGTGTTATGTTTTCCTTTTCAATTGTGTGAAATTCTCCAATTCTCCAGTAGCACTACGAGGGTGCAGCTTGGTTCAAGTTGGTATGATAAACATTTGAAAATATTGTATATTTTCACATACGTCATCTTTCACTTTTAAACATTACTTTCAGAAATGTGGCAAAAATTATGTGTCAATTTAATGGCATTAATCCTTGCAATAACAATTACCAATTAACAATTCAAAGGAAAAAGTAAATTTTCAGCAGCAGGCCAAGTACATGTTGATTTCAAATGACAGAACACTGTAATGGTCACAATGCTTTCATAAATCATTGCATCAAAAAGCAGAAAGAATTTTGTTTAATTTAAGCAGAAATTATTAAAAATGTGCCAACAATGTAAGATAAATGGCTGAAGGCTTTTAAACCCTAATACAAGACAAATATTGTGGTATGACAACCTTTGCTACCAAAGTTAATAATGAATATTAAACAGGCTTCTGATGCATGAAATACACAATATATGGAATTTTTGTCTCATTTCAGTCAGTTGCCTTGAACTAAGAAAAGAAAAATGTAAACTGAGTAAGACAATCTCACTACTTATTCTGTGCATAAAAATGAGCTGGATGTGATAAGTTTGATCATAATCTTTTCAATATATATGCTTGCATAAAAACTCATAAGGCCATAAAGATGAGCTTGTATTTTCAGAGCTTCAAGACCAGTTTCTTAAAAGGAATAATAAGATATCAGACAGGGATATATCTGGTGCTACTAGAATAGAGGAAAAAGTAAATGTCTCTCAGTTTTGGTCTGAGAATGGGTCTGGTGGATAAAACAGAAGTCTTAGCATTAGAAGAGTTACTACATAATGTTGTGGAAATCATAGGAGATCTAAGAAAACAAAAATTCTTTCTGCACGGTGTTTTCTTAAGACTATCTTAGTTTTCCTTGCAACTTTGTGTTAAGTACAGATGGTAGAGAAATCATTATAGAAGTTTAGGAGTGATAGTGAGCTATCAGGAAACGTGGTTATTTAAAATAGATAATAAATAACTAAGTTTGGGTTTTTTTAAACCTTTCAGACATGTCAGCCATGGGGCACTACTTTTTTTTTATTGACCAAAAAAGAAGGTTTAAGCAATAAATATATTAAAGTAAGTACTTAAAATGTAACTTAAATTTACATTAGTGTGTGAGCTTGCCATTTACAGAATTCTATGGCAAAAGTATTATTGAAAAAGAAAACTTAGTATACCAAAAAACTAAATTATTTTATTCAATGACTGTTTTTCTTTCCTCTCCTTAAACACCCCTCAGCAGATCACCCCTTTTCACAGTCCTTCTCAGTCTTGTCCTTATGATCTCTGTCCTTTCCTCTCCTAGTTCTTCAGTTCAGTCCCTCCTCACCACTGAAGGAAAAGTTACTGTATTCAAATTCCTTGTACTTACATTCTCTGAAACTCCATGTCCCACAATAACCCTCCCTTCTTTTCCTATTCCATTATATAGTGTTTCACTTTGTCTCTCTTCAGCCATATTTTAGTTCATTAATGTTAAAGCATGGAGGGAAACTATTCTTCAAAGTAAATGGCTTTCTTAGGCTGAAAGGAAGAAGTAATAAGAATATTTCATAGGATCTATCCATGTCTCAAGGCTCTCTGATTTTTTGCATAAGGTGAACTAATTTAGATAGTTAGGGAAAGAGGACTACTAGAGTTTTCTCTTTCTCTTTGCTGTTCATAAGGGGGTCTAATTAAATAGCTCAGAGACACAGGTGTGATGCATACAACTAAACTTCAGTGAGATGGATATTGCATAAATGTCAACTTTCATCCTAAGGTTAAAAATCAAAAACAATATAGCGTCAATCTTCAATAATTAAATTGACAGCAGATCTCTTGACTCAGAGCTGCTTCTGATTTCAGTCATTTATAGTAATGAAAACTGACAGTCATAACATTAGCCTCTAGAAATGTTCATACAGTAAGATAATGACAACTGGAAATTTCCGTGCAGTGATTTGCAAACTCATTCTTCTATGATTTATACCCAGTATTCCTTGAAATTACTTCCTCCTCCAAGTAATGATGTCTCATCTGCACCACTCGGAGAAAAAATGTTCATGATGAAAAATTTTCCATAGCAACAAAGTGTATTATATGAGAACGAAGTATTCAAAATAGTAGACATATACCTTGAAAATAAAACTAGAATGTAGTATTATTACATTCCCATAACAGGAAAATTGCCTTGTATCTCTTTGTTACAGAAGGGATGAAAAATGTTCCTTTTTCTTTCTGCAAGACAGACATGAAAAGTCAGACTCCACTGAGGTGAAAATCTGCATTGGTAGAGACAGACCTGCAAGGAACAAACTTCCATTAGGAAGAAAAAGGAAGGAAATTATTATGTCTAGGATTTGCAAGTGAAAACCTAAAAGATGCAGATGCCTGAGATCCACATAGGTTCTGAAGAATCGTGATACTCTGTTTTACTCAAGGAAGAAGACTGATTGGAAACTAATATTTTTCAATTTGATAGCTTTGGCCCTCTTTGGAATTTCAGTTTAGACTATGGTTTAGACTACAGTTCAAGTGTTCATTTGAAGAATTAAGGTGACAACCACCAGGCAGGATTTAAAGCATGGCTACTCATCCTTAATCAAGAGATGAGAAAGTTGCTATGTGAAGCTGTCTGAAAAGCAGACACAAAACTTCTGTAGTGGTACTGTAATAGTCTCAGGCATTCTCCCCATTGTTGAAACATCATGGACACTCAAAAGAACAGAACCCTGAAAATTTTGCACAACATAATACAGGAGCCTCTCCTGGATATTTCTTTCACAGGACCTTGAAGTATTGGTCAGATGACCACTCTCTGAAAAGACTGAAAGACCAGAGCAAATATTATTTTGGATTATTTTTGGTTTCCTAACATCACTGAAACAAAGTCTTAGAGCAAAATGTTAAAATAAAATAAGTAAAGAAGTAATTTGTTTGCAGAATTCTAATGCAGGTCATATAAATAGTTGTCTAAGAGGAATGTTCGGGTATGTAAGAAAAAAAGCATGCTTGGATTTACCTATACTTCAATCAATGGCAAGTATTTCAGATTTCATAAACCTTTTTCCATAGCCAAATCTTGATAAGACCCACTTTTGTTTTATAGATTTAGAAAATCTTTAAAGGCAACTTTTTTAGATGTTTGTTTGTTTGTTCGTTCATTTTGTGTAGAACTACTCTTTATACACATACATAAAGGAGATTATGGATGCTGTTCATTCCAAGTTGCTGGTTGAAACTTGAACAGATGTAGCTGTATTTCCAAGGTAGTCTCACATGACTACTTATGTCACTTTTGAGGGAGACCATGCACTAACATACACCACTTGATAAGTATGGATAAAACTGTCCTGATAAATTTGCCATGACACCTAACAGGAAACTTTGTAAGATCTAGTGACAGAAAGTCATAAGTATTTTAAAAAGGATGGACTGTGTCTATTTCTAACACTAATTTCTTACGGTAATTTCATCAAGTTACAGTCAATGTTTTTGTCATAACAGTGTTTTAAGGAAAATCTTCAGTTTTGTTGTCTTTATTCCCAGAATCAAATGAACACAATTTATTAGAAGATATTCTGAGACCATATATAAGCACCAATTCTTGCTTTTCTGGGAAAATAATTCAATTTAATTCTATGATACAGGGCTTTATCTAAAGATGGACTTATTCTTCTTTGTCTTTTGTTTGGTAAATAAACCCACGGGTTCGCATCTACTATGGAAAGAGACCACATATTTACAGTTCCATATTAATTTGAATTATCTTGGAAGCCCTTTAACTCAAATATATAATACAACTAAAATACCTTGTTCAGTAGTACTTAATACCTGGCAGTATTTTCATAATGATAAACCTTCGATATTTTGGATTCACATATACATAACATACAATATTTTGATTAACTTGACAACAGCAGTGCAAATTTCAGAGTTTCTGAACTGATAATTGATAAGACAAATAAAATTTGTAATATTTGGGGGATTTTTTGTTTGTTTTTTCTTCTCTAACATCCTGAGATGAGATGTTGCATGTGTCACGTTGTCTGAAGATTAATGGACTGAAGAAAGGCAAAAATGAAAAAATGAAAAATTTACTAATGTCAGAAATACTCTAATTGTCTATGACTCAGAGAAAAGTTATTGTAGTACTTACACTGAGGAGTGTCTACATGTCTTTCAAAAGTTGTATTGAAATAAGGAAATTGCCAAAGTAATATACTTCTCAACATGACTTCTTGATCCTCAGTTATGATTTTGTTAATTTTGTGAAGTTTTCTGTCCCTTCTCTATGTATTATTCTTAGTAAGTGCTCAGAAGGAACTCCACAGGAGAATAGCTCACAAATAGAACATATTTTCAAAGTAAAAAATAGTGAAACCACTGCTTGCAGCCTTGTTCTCATCTCCCTTCATTTGCTGCCACATAAATTTTCTTAAATTTACATTTTATTACCTTTGTCCTTCAGAACCTTTATCTCTGTAGAGAAGCACATTCTCCTTTAATAAGGAGTAAAAATTGAGTACAGTCCCCGTGAGTTCCTGATCATCCTGGGCATAGCCCTACATATAAATGTGGATTTAATACTGCTGCAGTTCACTGAACATCCGAAGAGATAAATGTTCCCTACACAGACTGCTCTGATGACTTTGACATTGCTGGACATATATTTCCACAGGAGCGACATTCACTGAGGAGACAAAAGAAGGATTAAACATTATAATTGTACTTTGACAAGAACACTTCTGGGATGGATTAATACTCCTGCAGATGATTTTACTACTATATCTGACAATACTGCCTCATGAACTTTTATTCTGGGTGCCTTATTTCTTTTGCAGTAAAATGACGCATGAAGTGCTCTGAACAAACGTTTATCTTTATACCAAGCAAAATATACTGCAGATTTATGAAAGGTTATCCAGACCTTTCCGCTGCCAGCAGAATTTGGTCATCTCATATGACCTTACAGCAGGTCAGAGATTTTTGCCTTTTATCCTGAGTGACCTCTTCTTCTGCCTAATAATCTCAGATAACTGAAATTCAGGTTGATTCTTTTTTCCTTCTGTATAAGTCTGAAATCCATGATAGAATCCATTTAGATAGTTGGCCAAACTACAGATAAGCAGAGCTTTTTCTGGGCATAATTATCATCTTTCTTCTGAACCTTTAAAGGTGGCCAGATTCATATCTTCCAGAATAGTAACACTGCCCTCAGTGATCTGTCTTGAGTGATTTCAATGGGTTCCTTATTTACATGGACCTTTGAAACAGAACTGTCTAGATTCTTTCTTAGAGGAGTACTCCAAGATTACTAAAAAGGCTTTAAAACAAAATTAACAAATCCTAAAGGAACAACAAAACAAAACAAAAGTTAAAAACACCTCAACCAACTCCTTGCCCGAAACCCAAACCAACCAACCAAAAAAACCCCTCAAAAACCCACAAAAAAACAAGTAAGGAAACGAACAAGAAAAAAAACAGCCCCCCCCCTCAAAAAAAAAACCAAAAACCCCAGAAAACCAACCAACCAAACAAAAAAAGAAAAAGAAAATAAAACCAAGCAAACAAAAAAACCCCAACCAGACGAAAAGAGCCCTAACCTAAAAGAAAAACACCCCAAACAAACTCAGAGCAGAAAGCCTAAATATCATTCTCATTTCATTATATTGTGGGAAGGCAAATCACTATTTTCAGACTAGCTTTCTAGCTTTGAGGTTAAGGTTAGTCTCTCAGTGGCTTCCTCAATCCAAACTGACTCTGCACAATTCCAGTTGGTTCTTTTGAAACCATCTTCTGTTTGTTGTGAGTTCTTGTCCAAAATGTTGTGTGTGTTTTGTCCAGAGAGTTATCTGCTCTCTTCCTCCTAACTGATATCTTAGTCTGTGCATGAGGGGCGAACTCTTTGTTCTATGCTAAACTATCACCATTTCTCCTCTCACTGCCCCAGGAAACACCTTTTCCCAAAGCATGTTAAAATAGCTATAGCGGTTCATCAGGTTCCCCCGGACAGCCAGGAGTTCCACCTGACCTTCCCATTTTTTCCTTTAGGGAATACAACACAAAACAAGGAGAGTAAATAAAGATATTTGCTGTCATATTGATACTGCAACAGTGCTGGTCTCTCAAAAAACAGTGCAGAGTAAACAAGGTTGTTGTCTATAAATTCCTGGTGTTCCTTTTCACCAGGGCTTGTAGTGGCAGGACAAGGGACAACGGTTTTAAAATCAAAGAGATTTATATTGGACATAAGTAAGAACCTAATATAGGGGTGGTGAGTCACTGGAAGAGTTCACTCAGAGGAGGTGTGGATGCCCCATCCCTGGCAGCACTTAAGATCAGGCTGGATGAGGCTTTGATCAACTTGATTTAGTGAAAGATGTCCGTGCCTATGGCAGAGGGGTTAGAACTAGATGGTCTTCAAGATCCCTTCCAAACCAAGCTATTCTATGATTCCATGATTCCATAATCATATTTCTCTCACTCATGCTGGAAATGAACTATTCATGCTGGTTTATATCCAGAACTACGTGTAAATGTTTGCATAAAGTTTTCTCATTATTTTGTTTCTGCAATTTTGTGGCTAGTATTTATTAAGAAAGAGATATTTTGATGGATTTTCAGATGTTATTGGTTTTCCTCTTCTTCATAGCACTATAAGAATTAAAAAGTCTTTTTAAAGAATCTTGACAATTTTGATGATTACCTGAGTAAAAATTTCTTAATTATATTTCTGGAAATACCACTTTTCTGTCATTAAAGTTATTTAAACTCCTATTAATCAAACACACACCAAAAAATCCCCATCCCAGAAAGCAGTTTGATTAGTCTCAGGATTTCCCAATAGACAGTGTATCAAAGCTTTCAGACATAGCAACTGGAAAAGGAATCTCTCACCTCAGAGGAATACACCCACACCTATGCCTCAGGTCTGTTTGAAGGAGATACTTTGAGAATCATACACTGAAAGAAAAAAATCATTTCAGCTGTGCAACTTCAAAGTTTCTCTAATATAAATCAGATCTTAACAAATATTAAAGTCCCAAAAGGCAGAAAATGCCTTTTGGCAGGGAAAATTCATCTCAACTTTGACAGATGGAAGTGAAAATATTAAAGTTTTACTTGTTAGCAGCAATATTATGGTGGTGGTCTCATATATAGACACTGTATTAAAAATAAATAATTTATTTAAATTACAGCAGTATTCATGCCAGATGGGATTTTTTTTTTTACTGTTGCTTTTTTTCTTTATTTGAAAATTTGACTAGATGATAAATGTATATGTGAAAGCACTCTCCATATACACCACTCGGACCACAATGACCTCTTAGGAGCTAATTATGTCAGTATGTGATAATGTACATGAATGATACACATAGTTATCTAGCAATCCTACATTGTTAAAATTCAGGACAATTTCTAACGTGTTCAAAATCCACTTGCAACATTGAAAAATTGCTGCAGAATTCAATATGTTATGAATCATTCATATTTTAACATCCATGGGGATTGGAGGAAATGGGGAATCTAGTAAGATACCAAACTCCTTTTTCTGAGGCAAAGATGAATGAGGTTGAGAACCATGCACCCACATTTTGTCCATGGGAGTAACTGAATTGAAAAGTATTCAGATATTTTCTTAAGGTGATCCCAGGATGTAAGTTATCAGCAATGCCCCAGAGACACACAAGGCCAACAGAATCCTGGGCTGCATAAGGAGAAGCATTCGCAGCAGGATGAGTGAGGTGATCCTTCTGCCTTAGTGAGACACATCGGGTGCACTGGGTCCAGGTCTGGGCTCCCCAGTGCAACGGGGACATGGACGTACTGGAGCAGATCCAATGAAAGGACACTCAGATCATTGAGGACTGGAGCATTCGTCACCTGAGAAGAGGCTGAGTGACCTGAAACTGTTTCTCCTGGGGAAGAAGGTTCGGGAGGTCTTATCAATATGCATGAATAGTTAGCGGGAAAGCTTAAAGGAGAGTTTAAAGAAGGCAGAGCCAAGCTCAGTAATGCCCTGCAACAGGGCGAGAAACAAGGGGCATACATTGAAATATAAAAGATACCACTCAAACATTAATAAAAAAAAAAATAAGGAGAGGATGGTCAAACACCGTAACAGGAAGCCCAGAGAAGTTATGTATGTCCCCAAGTTGTCATGGGTAATATTTTGCTGCCTAACTGATTTGTATTCTCTCTTCCTTTGCCCAGATATGCAGCAAGCCACTCCAGATATTTTTTAATCGATTTTCCCTGGCGTAATGATCTTTCCTTTCTGGAAGAGTCTTCCAGGTCTGAGTTCTTACCAATCCTAGCTAAAACTGCTGAAAGCCACAGCGTTGATGCATTCACTATTAATCACAAATGTGTTGAAAAAATAATGTTCATCTTCTATCAAATCTCACCCAAATTGAGTGGAAACTCACTAATTAAATCTTTCTGCAGCTCATTTGCCATTCTGTAAAAATAAGAATAATGCTATTACAAGACAATACATGAGTGTAGTTAAGATATGTTAATAGATTCCAGTCACATGGTGATGACAGACACAGAAAAATTCAGAATAAATTTTGCAATTTATTTTTTAGAGAAATTTCTATGGACAATTTGGACTGGAAAAAATTATATGAAATTATGTTAAACATTAATCAGTGTGACAAAAAGAAAAAAATGAATGGTTCATTTTTATGTCCATGCTACCCTTTCATGTGCTCTGATTCTGTTGGGATCTGTCTGAAGAAATATAGTCAATTAAGTAAGTAAAGACTGCATTTTAATGCAGAAGCAGGATACTAAAACAACGAATTAAAATTTCATAAGCTTTCATATTTGACATTAATTTTGATATTTCAAGTCTGTTAAGCTCTTGACCCTATGACGTAATGTAATGTTTGTTTAAGTTTTTTTCTAAAATGTTTATACAATCTGCAACAAACTTCCTTCCATATTTTACTTTTTGGTATTTTGCAAAGATTTCAAAACAGAAGCAGGTTTCTATTTCAGGATTTATTATCGGCCTGATTCTTTTTTTTAATCTCTTGTTTCTTTAGGGTTGATTTTTTTGTTTTGTTTTGGGTTTTTTTTTGATAGGAAATTTATGTTTGCTTATTTACTTGTTTTTTTTTCCCTAAAATATATATTACGTTTGTCTCAGGATACTTGTTGGCTAATCAATACACCTTCTTTGCATCTGCAGTAAACTGAAAATGCACATAAGCAGGTGATCACATAAAAATTAGGTTTTATTTTCTCAAACGTTTCAAATTTTATAACATAACTGGGAAAAAAATGAAATAGTAATACTTTTAATAAGTAAATATTTAATGACTTTGGAAACAAATGCTTAAAGACTTTGGAAATCTAGAGTTTAAATATAAACACCTCTTTTTACCATTGTTAGAATTAATTTCCATGACTACATATTGTGATTAGGATTTTATCTTCATTTCATAATGAAGTTCTTATATTTTCCAAAAAACACAGTAATAATAAATGTTATTATTACTGTTCATGAATCGCAAAAAGTAGCCATAGAAATTGTAGGTAAATCTTATTTGTGTATGCACAGAGATGCAGCCATCCAAAAAAACGTATATATAAATATGTAGCACATCTTTAGAAATGCTTACCAAACTGTAGAGCTCCAATATTTTTTTATTTGTTGTGTGGAAGTCATCAGTCTTAAAAAAGGCAGAGGATAGAGGAGACTTTCTGTACTGGCCATGTCAGAGCCCGGTGTGAAGGGATGTGCTGTTGTATTTCATACCTGTGTGCAGTCATTTGCACCTTGGGATTGTGTTCTACCAGGGGGCTGCCTATGACTTCTAAAGGGCCAATGAATGTTATTGACAAAGCCAGGTCCACCAGAAGCAGGCTTAAATTCTGCAAGGTCTGACTTACTACTGAATTTTTTTAATAGATTTGCAGAATAAGATTACCTTGAAGTAAAGAATCTGGCATATTTTTAATATATATGGTCTCTCTGGATTTTTTTCATTTTATCTCATTTCTATGTACTTATTGATATAATTTTTAATTAAATAGTCACTGAGACAGTGAGGTTCATAAAGCTCAGCAGGTTTCACTGTCATAAATGAAAATTTCCTTCTTCATCTCCTCATCAAAATTTATATGTAAAAGTAGTGGTTGAACAATTTTAGCATGATATATTGCAATCCAAGTCTCAGAAGGCTAGTCTTTTCTTTCTTATATCATTTAAGCTTACTATATCTAGGCAAAAAATCTGTAAAACATTTTCGTTAAATATATTGATGTACATTTCACTGCATTGTTTTAGATTATATTGGTTTAAATATCGTATTTCATAAGGTAATATCTTCCCAAGCTACTATCTTTTCTTCCTAGCACTTTAAACTAAAACAGAATATAACACCCTATCCTGTATATCCTGTAATATTATTTTTAATTCAGCAGTTGAATCCCATTATTTCAGTATATATGTACTTTACTTTACATGATGCAAGTGACCTGTTGTAAAGCTGATGAACCACACACATCCCAGTAAGGCAGAAGCTGCTGAGAAATCATTATTGGCTCCTACAGTAATTATCAGAAATAGTGGCTCTTTCTGATAAAAGGAATGGTGAAGATACCAAGTCGAAAAGCATGTCGTATGAAGATTTTTCTGATACATGTTAGGCGAGGTTGTGGTACAAACAGCATAGAGACAAAGGACGTTAAGCAGGCACAGTTTAGGCAGTCAAAAAGTGCAGTATCCCCTAATGAGTGCTGCTCTGTAGAGCCCAAACTAAACAAGAGTAGCCCTTCCAATCTTAGGACAATAACAACAATGTTAACCATTGTCTTGCACCAAAAATTATTACTGCCATTTTCCTTGGCATACTGGCTTGTTTTGAGTGCAACTATGAAAGCTGTAAGATTCTAAGCCTATCGATGAGGTGAACAAGCAACTGCCATCATTAGTCATAGTCTTTTTCTTGCCTCAGGAACATTGTGTTTGATTCTTCCTCAACTCTAAGTAGTATTTGAGTAGTTTATTGTTCTAACTGATTGCTTTCATGCTGAAAAAATTCTCTCCAATGAAAAAGCATTCATCACAGCAAAATACTACCATAGGTAAAAATTTTTTTATTTAATAAATGTCAAAGTTTTGAAATCTAGTACTTTGTTACTTGGTAGATATTAGGGACCAGATCTTAAATGAGAAACTACTATTAATGTGCATTTCTAGTAGGCCTTGAGATACTAATCTTTTAAATCAAATAAATTTTAAAATCTCCTTCATAATTTACCAGTTATAGCCCACTATACTGTGTCAAAAACTGTTGTTGTAACAGAAGATCTATCTTCAGTGATAGAAGATTATCTGAAGCAGCTGCAATTTCAAAACTAAATAAACAGTTGCTAAAATAGAGACTCTGTGTCATAAAGTACATTTGCAGAATATAGGAACAACCTCATTTTCAATCATACATGTAAATTTCTAATAGGGATAAAGTCTACTCTTTCCTGGTATACTTTAATGGAAAGCCCTATCACTTGAAATAGATGCCCTAACATTCTTCTGAGTTCATGTCTTTAAAACCATGAACTCTTGTAATGTACAACTTCTGTTTGGTACATTCTTAACATATAAAGTACAATATCAGAAGTGCTATACTGATTACCCTCCAATGCTAACTTATACACCAAAAAAATACAATAAAATCAAAACGGAAGGTATGTGATAGAGGAAAGATGTCACAGAACCACAAAATCACAGAACAGCTGAGATTGGAAGGGAGCTCTGATCACCTGGTCCATCTCCCTTCAAGCAGGGCCACCTAGGCCCAGTTGCCCAGGACTGTGTCCAGATGGCTTTTGAATACCTTGGAAGAGGGAGACAACATAACACACCCAGGCAACCCATGCTTGGTCACCCTGAGAGAAAAAAGGTGTTTCCTGATGTTTAGGCAGTACCTCCCATGTTTCAGCTGGTATCCACTGATTCTTGTCCTGTCACCACACACTGCTGAAAAGAGCTTGGCTCCATCCTCTTTCCACCCTCCCTTCAGGTTTTTATATACATCGATGAGATTACCCTGGGCCTTCTCTTCTCCAGGACAAGCATTTCATCTCTCTCATCCTTTCCTGATAGGAGAAATGCTCCAGTGTCTTCATCATTTTTGTTCCCGTTTGTTGCATTTTTTACAATATGTCCATGTCTCTCTTCTACTGGAGACCCCAGACATGGACACAGCTGTTCAGGTGAGACCTCACCAGGGCAATGTAGAGGGCAAGGATCACTTCCCTTCTCCTGCTGGCAATATTTCATCTAATTCAACCCAGGACACCATTAACCTCCTTTGCAGCAAAAACAATTCACTAGTTTATGTCAGATTTGGTGTCCACCAGGACCTCCAGGGCTTTTTCTACCAAGTTGCTTTCCGGGGGGTGGCCCCCAACATATACTGGTTGTTCCTCCACACGTGTAGGACTTTGGACTTCTCCTCATAGCACTGCCATAAACCATAATCAGTAATTCAAGTGGATTTATGCAGCTTTTGAGATAGAAACAAATGTGACAAAAAGTTCTCTTCAGTTTCTAATATTATATGTTATGAACTAACTTTTTTTTCTAATATTTCTATTTATATCCTAGAGTAAACACTTCTGTACTGAAACGTTTATATAAGAACAGAGCTTACACTAGAAGTACATCTGTATCTCTGTATATATCTATACACATATACAGCATTTTAATAATGCAAAGGAAATTTTATATAGGATGTTGCTTCACTCATTTTTTTTCTCAACTATTTTTCTCTTTATATTTTCTTTTATGAAAGTTAACACCTTTCCGTGACTCTTCACCTTGCAAGATATTGCCACAAAACTAAGAAAAAAACCTAACCCTTGTGATCAATGTTTCAGTCCTTCAGCAGCCTCAGTTAATTAAAACTTCATTCCCAGCTCAACTCGCATTGAAATTCAACTTGAAAATATAGCCAGGTTTTTTGTACTGCATACAAGGCTGAGGATTTACTATACATTTAAAATGTTTAGCACTAATTTTGTGCAAAGAAACTAAACTGAAAATCTTTTATTCTAGTCTGTACCAAATAGGAGTATTTTAGACTCCACAATGATATAATTAATATGGGAAATTATGATTTTTTTCCTTCAACTTAGAAATTATTAGAGGCTAAAGGTTAACAGACTGAAAGCAAAATGCATTTTTTCTGTGTTTGAATCTACTATTTTTCTTTCTTCTTTCAAGAACACTCAGTTTTTTGCAATTGTGCCGCATCATTTTGTTGAAAAGAATTGGTTCAGCGAGGATCACTACAGAAGCTGACAGTTGCATTAGAGAAGTGAACCCAGGCTTATTTTGAAGAGTTATCAAATCCAAACAGAAGATGATACAAGCTGCAAAAGAGTGGAGCTATGTTCATAAGCTAGCCTCAGGCAAACCAAATGTTCAGTTCACTTTTACTCTTGATTTGCCACAGAAAGGAACGATAAAAGCTTGAAAAAAAAGGTCTTTGATCTTAATTTATTCCTATGGAACCTTGCTGTATCTAAAGTAGTATGATCTCTACTATTTGTGATGGGAGGAGTGATCACTGGAAGGCATCAAGTCTGTTCAAACTCCCTGAAGTGAAATTTTTGTATACAGCACTTTTGAAGACACATCTCCATTGGAAATGCCAATCCTCTACAGCACAGCTAAGATTCAATTGTCCTTTTGCTTAGGTAGATGGCTTTAATATACTTCAGCTGCTACTGGAGGAGGGCAAAGCATGCTTTTACTAAGAAAGTGTATTCAGAAGTGATCTTCCTGATTCTTGGGAGGATTTAGAATCCTCTAACCCCAAGCAGAGATCTGTTATATTGACTGAAGCACAGAGCAGTTAGCGAAAAGAAAGCCACCTGCACCATAAACCTCTTTTTTGACAAACCCACTCAAAATCAAGGCACAAAATAGGAAATGTTGCATGAT
Source organism: Machaerirhynchus nigripectus (assembly GCA_013397975.1). Lineage (NCBI taxonomy): Eukaryota > Metazoa > Chordata > Aves > Passeriformes > Dicruridae > Machaerirhynchus > Machaerirhynchus nigripectus. Next base: position 570,998 of record VZRQ01005763.1, read on the forward strand.
TTCAAGTATGCAATAAATGGACATGGATTATTTGTGCAGTCAACCTTGCTGCGGTTTTTCCCATCACATTTGCAGTGCAGGCAGAGAAGGAGCTCAAGTGCACAGTCTGCATTTAATATCTTCTGCTACCCATTCTGCCAGTGAGACAGATCATTATAACAGGCAGCAAGTGAAACAGAAAGGGGAGGGGAAAGGATATGACAGGTGAAGATAATATTGTTAGAGGCAGCATGATGCATAGCTGTTAAATGAAAACATGCTCTGTAAGTGAGAGAAGATTTTGAAAGATTGAAGTGTGATGAAGTTGTGTATTACCATAAACAAGGACTCTACAGCCCTAGATCCTCTAGTAGCTTTGCATGCAAGCCAGGCTGTTGCTGACCAACTCAGAGAATATGCTCAAATTTCACCATCTGGAGCAATGTTGATGGAAGAGTGTATCATAACCAAGTTTGAAGAGTAAATAGGGTGGCCAAGAGGATTTCTACTGAGAAACACATTTCTACAGTGAGATCCCTCTAGCAGCTGGTAGGCCTGGCTATATTGACAGGCCTGGCTATTTTTACAGCCCTGGCCACATCCAGAACAAGTAGAATTGGGAGTCATTTGAGGAAGTTTCCTGAGATCAAATTATTCTTCCTGTATTTGAATTTGGTCTCTCTCTAGCACTGATAAATGAGCTTGCTCATTTATCAGAGCAAGCTCTGCTTGCTACACCATAAGCATGAAATGATGCCACCTGTTAGCTGGCATAGATGTACAATAGAGGGCTAATTGTCCTGAAACTGAGGTGTCTGAGTTATCTAAGAAACTAGAGCTGCGCAGCCCAGAGAGCAGGAGTCTGAGGGCTGGGTACTGGAGGGATAGACCAGAGGTTACAGCCAGACTCTGATGGGTCCCGTGCTTGCGTATGTGCCTCAGGGGGTGGTGAGATCCGACCAGGCAACAAGAGCAAGATCAGACCATTTGTGTTGCTCGCCCTTATGTCAGCGGTGTTCAAGAGTAATGTGCTACCAGTGAAGGCACTGCTATTTATTAATCCTTTGGCTGATGTGTGTGGCAGCACACATAGAGGTCCTGCAGTCCATCACATTCAGTCAGACCTGCAGAATTTACACAAACATTGCTCTCTGCATCTCCGTGACCATGCCACCGAGTCAGAAGTGATGCCAAACTAGTTAGCAATCCACAGCTACTGCAATCGAGAGACAAGAAGGGAGTTTAGATAGTATGTGGAAAGTATTTAAGTACAGTGAAAGAACCATAAGGATAAAAATGGGGGGTTTAGTTAATAATGTGTTTCTTTCAACAGATGGACAAACTTAAATCCCAGACTGTAGCAGTGCAAATGAAATCTTGTGACAAAGCACTTTTGTTTGATTAATACACAATATAGTAAATATAAATGTTATCATGTTCATTTTTCATTTACATTGATAAAATATAGAAGTGCATTATGTAGAAATATAATCTGGAAAATCAAATGTTCCTGTGAAAATAGTGTGATTAATTGCCATCATAACTTTCCTATTTTCAATATTTTAGTAGGATCATGTGTCAAGATTTTCTACAATTATTCTTCAGGTTTTCAAGTGCAGAAATTATTTTAGACTAGGCTCACTAGTGATAAACCATAAGCCAAGCATATCAAATATTTTGCTTTGTTACTAAGGTGGCTAATATTAGCCTCATTTAATAGATTAATTTGGAAATGAAATGTATTGCTACTGGTTGTTTCTGTCAAGCATAATTACTTCTCTCACACAAATAATTAATTATTCCTGTATCTGTAGAGGTGTCGCATGCAGAATGCACTCAGCTCATTTTAATTCAGCATTCTCTATATTTCAAGAAGTCTCTCAAATTAAGATAGCAGAATATTTTAGGAGAGAAAATCCATCTGTGCTAAAATGTATTTGAGAGTAATATATTTTAGCATTACAATATTCCTCCTAAATTATGAAAGAGCTGTTACTGATCCTGGCACCTGGATTATGAGGTAAAATGGCAAATCCACATGAAGTATATATGGCCCAATTTCAAATGTATATGTGCAAATTTTTATGTTACTTGTAATAAAAGTTGTTTCTTATTTCCAGATAATGGAATGCAATAAAAAAGTAATAGTTTTAAAGCACCAAACATTAAGAGGTATTGATATTAAATAAAACGTCAGATAAATAAAATAGAATATATTTGCTTTATAACCAGATGCTTGAAATATTAGCAGCTTCATCAAACATTTCTCAGTTACTAGGCAATGCCTACCAAAACTCTGCAAATACACTTTTTTCATCACTAGCATCAGCTAGTTTATATCGAGAGTCTTTTGTATAAAATTAATTTTGCTTGCTAGGTTGCTTGCTTACTTGCTTCTAAGAGCATACTTTAAAAGCATACTTCATGTTTTGAAGTGACAGATGTCATAAGATCAGGCTTGTTCTGTAAATGAAGAAAAATCTTGCACTTCTGTTCCCTTCAGTTTCACTTCTTTGTGCTTTGAGAGGGGAAATGACAAGCTTAGAGTAATTTGAGGATTTGGGATATATATCTTGTAATACCATAAACCTTTAAAATATGAGTATTTGACTGAATACAGATGCTAGCTATTTCACAGCTCACTTTTTAATGACATAAGGTTAGGTGCTAAATTTCCAAAGCAATGCAAGGGGATTTATTGGTATTATTACTGGATTTGAAGGCAACTCAAAGGCTTAATCCCTATGTACTCCTCTAAAAAAAAAATTTAAAAATCTTTAGATTTCTGAACAAAGAATAGGATTTGTATGTAACAAATTTTAACCTTGGAATAAAATAGAACAATCCTGTCATCTTATGTTTGTGTTATTTTAACAGAATATCTTGTTTTATCTGTTCACCATAATATGAGCTGAACAGAGCTGGCAGGTCTTTAAGAACATTATTCTTGGAGTGAAAGAGCTCTAAATTCCCACATGTAAGAAACTGGACAAGGACAGCAGGAGACCAACAGGGCTGAATAAGAACCTCTCAGTCAAACTGAGGTGTAAGAATGAAATGCACAGGGATGTGTGTTCTGGGAAGAATATAGGGTCATTTCCCAGATATGTAGGGATGAGACTAGGAAAGCTAAAGTGTAATTTGACAAGGGATGTGAAGAATAATAAAGTCTTCTTAAGGTATATTGGTCAGAAATGGAAAATTAAAGGAAATATACTCCCCCCAGTAAATAAGACAGGACAACCAGTGACAACCAACATGGAGAAGGCTGGGGCATTCAACAGTTTTTTGCCTCAACTTTCAATATTAGTTTCTTTCCCCATACCTCTAAAGCCCTGAACCTCAAGGCAAGGATAGCGGGAATGAAGTGTCTCCCACCATAAGTGAAGATCATGTTGGAGACCACCTGAGGACTCTGAACATACACAAGTCCGTGGGACCTGATGAGATGCTTCCCAGGGTCCTGAGGGGAATTGGTTGATGCAGTTGCTAGTTCACTGTCCATCATATTTGAAAAGTTGTGGCAGTAAGGCAAAGTCACCAGTATCTGGAACAAAAGGGAACATCACACCCACTGTCAAAAAGGGTAAAAAGGAGGCCCCTGGGAACTATTGACTAGTCAACCTCCCCTCTATAACCAGCAAGAGCATGGTACAGATCTTGCAAGTGGAAGATATGTCAAAACATATGGAAGACAAAGAGGTGGTTAAGGACGGGTGATATGGCTTCACAGAAGGCAATTTGTGCCTGAATCATCTAGTGGCTTTCTGTGATGATGTGACTGTATCAGCAGGCAAGGAAGAACTACAGATATCTTATATATGGACTTCTCTGAAGTGTCCAGGGACAAATTGGGTGGGGTTTTGAGTAACCTGACCTGGCTGAGGGTGTACCTGTCTATGGCAGGGAGATTGGAACTAGATGATCTTTACTGATCATCTTTCCATAGCAAATTATTTTACTATTCTATGGTATAATAATAATAATAATAATAATAATAGTAATAGTTATGGACTCTAAAGTTAAAAAGTTGAAGGCATTTTTTCTTCAGTCCTTGGGGGAAAAAAAGCACTAAAAATGTGTCAATAGATATTTAGAAATGGAAGTGCTTTTGTTCTGCTCTTTTTTTGGCACCATATTTTCGATCACTAGAAGAAGGTGGGCTCTCCTCTGTTAAAGAAATTTCTTTGCCTCAGGTTTCCCAAAGCAGACTCTCAGATATCTGATTCCAGAAGAAAATTAATAATTGAGTGGCACAGCAATAGGAACAGCCTGAACTGGGTGCCTCCAGAAAGGGACTGAGAACAAAGAAATTTCTGGACCTTTATATGCTTGCAGTCTGTACTAGTGATCCTCGCAGGCTCTTCAGACACATTACATGTGATTCTTGATCCAGTGGTGAGTTTTGCTCTGTGGTCCTCTTTGTTCCCTAGTGAATTTTTTCTCTGTCTCCTGGCAGATGATTATCTGTTTGTTAACTGGACAGGTTGAGCTTCTGATCATAGGCATGGCTTCCTTATCTCCCCATTTACATTACCTTCAGGACCCCCTTTTATATAACAGCTGAAGGTAAGTTAGTGGGAGCTGGAAGCTTCCTGCCTAAGGCTTCAGCAGCTTTACCATCTTGTGCCAAACTTACTCAGACAAAAGAATACAGTTACAAGAATGAGGTTAGCTAAAATGAATTTATAACCTCTGTGTATACCCTTACTGTGGGAGATAAGGGATGCTCTGTTTTCAAGTGCACCTCTGCCGGCACCATCACCTTGATGATGGATATATCGCTGAGAAATCACCCATACTTGCACTCTCAAGGTGTGATTCCTGCAGTATCGCCCTGAGTGCTGCACCCAGTAGTGCCACCCCACTCACCAGAGAACAGCTGCTCAAACTGCCCCATGTCTGCTCTGTCCTTCATGGGGAGGGCTGGGGCGCTGCAGGGTGATTTCCAGCATTGTCAAGACAGGCTCGACTGCTGCTGCCTCTTTTTCAATGTTTCTGAACCCTGACTTTTCTTCAAGTTTCCTCCTTCCTTGTTTGAAAAGTCACTTGGTAAATCACTGCTTACTGTTTAAACCAGTGGATTGTTCATCTTTCTTTTTCAAATTTAAAAGCCTGTCTTTGGCAGACACCCTTATGAAAGTTTTGGTTGTCTCATTCACAGCCCATTTTCTAACCTTCATTTCTACCTTAACAGCTTTGCCAGTTATGGGCTGTGTGAGCTTCTCTAGAAATTCTGTCCTATACTGCAGTAATACCAGTAAGATTGCATCAAAAAATACTGTTCATTCTTGTTAAAATGTCATTTAACATTTTGGAAAGTCTTTTCCATAAGATTACCACAACATGGTGAGGCTTAATATGAAGTAATATTTTTTAGTAGCAATATCTCAGTAATGCTTCAGTAAGAAGCATATTTGAGAAATTCTTTAAACCTAGAATATAATCAAAGGTTTTAATTCTTTCATTATTACTGAAGGTTGAATACGCACAGAAAAATATAAAAAACACCTTTAATAAAGAAAATAACATCTGAAGAAGTTATATTTCATACAGACAATTCTTGATATTTGAAAAAGTAAACTAAAAAGGTTTCTTGTTTCACTTCTTCATAAATCCCAGATGACTCAGCAGCTTTTTGCCCCTTCTAGAAATCTCCTCCATCAATCATGAGTTCTTATGGTAAGAAGGATAGCTTAATCTTTTTTGTAACTCTGAGAACATTCATCGATTTATTTCTGAATTACAGGACTAATTCTGAAACATATATTTAAACCACTGAAAAAGTGAAAACATGTTTGTTGTCCAGTGCTGGAAAGGGATATGATCATACCTTACAGTACTCTTTGCCAGGATAAAGTTAATATCTTCTTAAAATATTTGAGTGATGAAACTATAATGAGAGGGAAAGTGTTGCCATTTCTTATCCCACAATTCTGTTCCAGGAAAGAAAAACACCCAGAAATCATGTATATTTCAATGCAATAAAATACATTAATTATAGTTTAATACTATATTTTTCTTAAAAGGTGTTTCCTACTAAAGTAGTTCTCCCAGTTTCCTCTTTCTTCAGCAAATGCTAATGTACAAAAGCTTTAGGGCTTCAGCCAGCATTACTAAATGAAAAATCACCTGCATTAACCTCATTCCAAAATATTTTCTTGCTCTCCACAGAATACACCCACGCAACAGACATCAGTACTTTCAGCCTGAATTAATACATCTTCTCCTTCATGCCTCTTTTACTCACCCCTTTTGCATAAGTGGTCACTATCAAAACTGTTTTACACAATGTAAGCATCTTTTGGTGAAGTACAACCAATAGAACATGACTCATGTCTTTAAAAGTTAGTAGAAAATCTTTTTCTTTTCACACTGAGTTTAGAAGTTAGTAACTTCTACTGACTTTTATTAGAAATCATAAGTCTCATACAATCTAATTTTAATCATCCAGTTCTAATATACTGATACTTCTGCTGCTAATTCTCTTTCACTCTATTAGCTACATAGGGAATTAAGAACTAATTTCCAAGTCTCAATCACATCCCAGTTACATGTTTAAAGTACCCAAAGCAGATAGTGTGCATAACCCCTTATCTGTTTCTGCTGCCACTCAAAACGTGAGCTATTATAGGTTGACATTTGCCACTCTCTACTATGCATTAAAAACAACACTGTTTCTCAGAGACAGGGAGGAATTAATAACCTTTTCTTTTAGCTGGTGATTTCAGAACAGACTTCTCAAAATCTGGGATCCTGTGGGGTGATACTGCATAGTTGCATTGGGTTTCTGTGGCTTAGGTAGAGAGGGGCTATGGAAGTTGCTTCTGTGACATGGCCAAGGCCAAGCCCATCAGCACTGGTGGTAGCACCTCTGGGATAAAGTATTTAAGGGCATGGAAAAATCTCTGCAACTGCAGTCAGAGAGAGTCAGTATATGAGAAAATATATGAGAGAAACAGCCTTGCAGGCATCAAGGTCAGTGAAGAAGGAGGGGGAGAAGGTGCTCCAGCATAAGAGCAGCGATCCCCTTGCAGCCCATGGTGAAGATCATGATGAGGGAGATTGTTCCCCTGTATCTCATGGAGATCCATGGTGGAGTAGACATCCACCTGCAGACTATGGTGGACCCTAGGCTGGAGAGACTATTTGCCTGATGGAGGCTGTGACCCAATGGGAAGCCTGCACTGGAACAGGCTCCTGACAGAATATGTAGCCCCATGGAGAGAGGAGCCCCCAGTGGATCGTTTTCTGGCAGGACTTGTGACCCTGTGGGGGACTCTCACTCAAGCACTCTGTTCCTGTAGGGCTGCACCCACAGAAGGGACCCATACTAGAACAGTTTCTGAAGAAGTGTAGCCAACAGGAAGGACTCACATTGGAGAAGTTAATGGATGGCAATCTACTGTGTGAGGGACCCCACATCAGAGCAGGAAAAGGAGACAGGAGACCTCCACATGTGGAGGAAGGAGCAGTAGAGATGTGTTATGGACTGACCACAACCCCCATTCCTCATCCCCCTGCATCACTGGAGGGGATGGAGAAGAGACCATAAAGAGTGAAGTTAAGCCTGGGGAGAAGGAAGGGATGAGGGGAAGGTATTTTTAATATTTTATTTCTCATTGTCCTACCCTGATTTAATTGGTAAGAAATTAAAATTATTTCCACAAGTCAACTTCACTTTGCCCATGATGGCAACTGGTGAGTGATATCTCCCTGTCCCTATCTCAAACCTTGAGCCTGTTGTTGTACTTTTCCTCCCCCTATGTAGCTGAGGAGGGGAGTGAGAGAGAGTGTAGTGGAACCATGGCATCCAGCCAAGGCGAACCCAACACAATGGGATATAATACAGGTACTGTGGGATAGATAATGTAATCAGATAACTAACAGAAATTAGTTATGGATTCTGCTTTTAAAGGACTAATCCCAAACAGATGATAATCCTTTTATTTGAAGAGAAATATCCTTTCTCCTATTTTGCCCTCCATCTATGTGCCACTGAACAAGCTTTTACAAGTTGTATACATGCTATCCATCCCAGTAACTGGACTCTGGTCATTGCCAGCTCCCAGGCAAGCAAACAAACACTGTTCTTTCCAGCTTATATCTGCTCTGGTAGCACATTGACAGATGAGAGAAACATTTTTGGGAAATGTAATTCAGTCATGTATATTTTAGGTGAAAGTGGAACAAACCCTAGCATGGTTTTGGATTGGAACAAGTAACACTCTGCCTGACAATTTCTGGGCACAGCTCAGGAGCTGATATGTGCCAGGCTCATCTTCCGTATTAAGTTTAGATGTTGCCAATTTTTTTCTGAGGTGAAGACAGTTTAATAGAACAGATATGGGCTGTTGGCCTGAGTGCCAGAAAAAATTCTGGGCATGTTTAACTTACTGACAGATGAAGTGTTAATTTAGATCAATTAAATCACCCTTTGATGGTCTTCAACACTACATATCTCTCTCATAACATCATTATAAATGTATATGTGGAACACAGCTGAAGAATATGGTATCCTATGATTCCACAAATATCATAAAACCAAGTAGAGGGTTGTATAGTAAAAAGCAGAATGATTGTATATAGAAAAGGGAGAGAAAATTTTGGCAGAAAGTCAAAGATGCAGAAGGCAGAAACGGTAGAAAAGTTAGTATATGTCACCTATAACTGAAAAATTTAGTTCAGGACTAGCCTGTATTTATAAAACAAACTTACTCATCAGAAATTGATAACCTATAACTGCAGAAATAATTGGAGCTTGAAGTTGCATTATACTCACACACAATATAATGCCATACCTCACTCAGGCATTCCAGAATGAGGAATTCTCAGAGCAGTAGCACTCTAAATGTTTAGGGTTGGAAAGGAACCTCTAAGATCATTGAGACAGACCTTTAACCTAGCACTACCATGTTCACCGCTAAGTCTTGTCACCAGGTTCCACTTCCCTATATTTTTTGAACACTTGCTGGGATGGTGATTCTACCAACTAGCCTTGGCTCATCAATCCAGCCTGTTCAGATCCCTCTGCAGAGCCCTCCCTACTTCCAGCAGATCAGCACTACCGCCCAACTTGGTGGTGCCTGCAAATTTACTGAGAGTGCACTTGGTCCCCTCTTCCGGTCATCGATAAAGATAGTAAACAGGACTGGCCCTGATATTGAGTCCTGGGGAACACCACTGGTGACTGGCCACCAGCTGGATGTATATCCAGTTGCCACCACTCTGGGCCCAGATATCCAGGCTATTTTTTACCTGTTGAAGAGTACATCTGTCTACACTACAGTAAACCAGTTTCTCCAGGAGAATGATGTTGGGAGCCATAGCAAATGTTTTACTAATGTCTAGTTATACACGAAACTCTTTAACATTAGTAAATTTAGGGGATATTTATAGAGAGCTAGCTTAACAGAAATGCTTAAAAATAGAGATTTGTTTATTTTTTCTAGTTTTCAAATGGTATGTAACAGTATAAGGCACTATGTAGGATCTGGACTAGGTCACAAAAATTTAATCAAACATTAATTTCCAGTGTTTTTCATTTTAGTGAATGAAGGTTCTATACATAAGGCATTTTTGGTCCAATGATCTTTCAACATCTTCACAAATGTCTTGGATGAAGAACTCAAAGGTATACTCCAAAAGTTTGCCAATAGCTGCTTGGGGACAGGCTGAGCATCAGTCAGCAGGTGGTAAACAACTCTGTTGTGCATCACTTGTTCTTCTTGGATTTTATTCCTTTCTCGTTCCTTTCCATTACTACTTTTATTATTATGATTACTGTTGTTATCATCATTAGCATTATTGTTATTGTTTGTTTGTTTCAATTATTAAACTGTTCTTATCTCAACCTGAGAGTTTTACCTTTTTTCTGATTCTCCACCTCCCACCGGGAGGGGTGGGAAGTAAGCAAGTGGCTGATTGGTACTTAGTTTCCAGCTGGGGTTAAACCACAAAACATATATCCTTGTAATCCTTTGGATAATTACTTCCTTTTCCTTACCTAAAGAAAAGGATGAAGGCGAAATATTCTCAACTGTTCTGGACTGGAACAGTTATGACCAAAAAGGGAAATGAAGAATGATATCAAGCTTCTGAAGTTTGATTTTAGGTCTTACAAAATTCCATCTAGCACATCTTTCCCCAGACAACAGTAATTTTGCAGGAAGTAGTGGAGAGATTGCTTTCTTCTTAGAGAAGCAAGATTCTTATGAGAAATGCTGGGCATATGAAATATAATGTGAAGTGTTATCTCAGCTGGCCTCCTTAAACAGAAAAATGGAATTAGTTTAATTCCATTTTTTAATAATAATAATTCCATTAATTCCAATGATGGTGGACTCATATTAAAAAAAAAAAAAAAGGTGATCTGCCCAGAGCAGCACTGAAGATTAGTAGAAGAGGTCTCCGATAAACAACACTGTCAGAAGAGGTGGATATCAGCTGTTTTGTAAGTCCGATAGCTCAGAAGTTTGATGGCCTTCAGATCAACCATTTAAAATTAGACTTGGACAGAAAATGGTTTTCCATTCAGACAGAACTTTTGCAATTTGAAAAAAAATGTATTTTTAGTGAAAATAATAGGTAGTCTCAAAGTATTTTGAAGTAGCAGAAATAATAGACTTGGTATTTAGATTCATGTTCAGGTCACGGCTCTGAGTTAGGTAAACTGTGGATCTAAAGGTGGGTTTACCATACCACAGGTAGCATAGCTGTCTGCTACTGGTTATTCCTGTTTCTCAATATGATTGGTTTTAAACAGCAACAATGTCATAGCTTTAGTAATACTTCACCTGAAAAAGTTTAACTGCAGCTGATATGTTTGTGAAATCATTGGTGATTTAATCAGAATTTAAGAAACAATCCAACCATAAAACCCCCAAACCTAGAAAAATACATCTTTTCCTTCCCTAAAAATATCCTTTGAAATAAGTCCTTCCCTTGAGTGATAAATGTTGAATTTTACACAGATTAACCACATTTTGGAGAAATCTACAGTAGAGTTATGTTTGAACTGGTATTTATTTGTCAATGTGGCCATTCATTGTCTGTATATTGCCTCCATGTTTTATTTTTGCTCCTAAATAACAGATTACACAAAGGAAAGAAAAAAGGTATTAAATATTTAGTCTTTTAGTTTGTTTATATTTATACCCATTCCAGAAAAATTAGTTTCTTTGGGGCACTTTTTTTGCTAAGGATACTGTAAAATTGATGAAAAATCGTAGCTAGATTGTGGCTTATGACTATATTATCTAATGTTTTATCTTTGACATTTGTACTAAACTATTTTGCTTACAACTTGTTTAATTTACTCTTTTTGTCTGATTTATAAGATTTTGTCCTAAGGAATGTGAAATTAAGCCAGTGCTACTTATCAAACATCTAATAAAATATGAATATTCTAATTGCATTTATGAGTGGATGAAGTGATTATTCACAGTAGGATGGCAATTATAATCAAACGCTGGTTTTTACTACACAAGGGAAAGGTCTTCATAATGTTAAGTATCAATTCAAATAGATATAATGCTATATCAAATATATTATACTTCATGGACTCTTGATTCTTCACCTTCAGAAGATAATAGAAAATTCAATTATACCTGGAGAACACTTAGAATATATTAGCTTTGAATTTTTTCAACAGTCAAGAGGAAAAATTACTTAGATAAAGATGGGATTTCACTCATTTAAATGAAAAACAAACAAAAAAAGAAGTCTTTCTCAAATGGGATAAAAAAAGAACTACTAAAGATTCCTGTCCCTGATTAAAGAGTCCTTGCATTTGCAGGTTTGGAATATATAACTAACCTTTAAAAAGTATCTAAATGAATACCTTTTTGCGGACATGCAAGGAACTTCTAAAGTTTTGGTGGTACAGAAGGACTTCTTTAAAGACAAGAAGTTAGTGAACTGCAAGACCGTGGCCAGAGAGTTATTTGTGCAATCCCCACATGGTGTTCTCATCTTAGGATGAACCACACTGGCCATTAGAGGCGGCAGAAAGGGCCGGGGTGTGTGCGTGTGAGAGACTGCACATGAAGACCTGGCCATCTTTTGTTGCTGTCACAAAGACTAAGCACAAAATTTTTCAGAGCGAAACTTCATGACAACCTTTCCTGGAAAGAGAGTGGTGGTGAAAGTGACCTCCTCAGGACCCCTCAATTCTCTTGTACAACCCCCACTGCTAAGAACACCAGCAATATAGCCACTAAGAAAAAGTACTTGGAACGTTCATGTACAAGCTTGTGTTTCCATATAACTAAGATATTTAAAAGCATCACTTTTCATATCTTGATCTATATGTTCAGCAAAAGGACAGAATTCTCATCTATCAGCAGCCTAGAGAAATATCACCTGACCTACATCCAACTCTCAGATAAAGAACAGGGCATTAATTTAATGTTTGTGTTGCATTACATGTTCTGTTTCCTTTCTGTGAATCTTTTGCAGTTACCACTTCTCTAACTTTGGGAGAAAAAACCTGTTCTACCCTGGCATTACAGTAGAAATGGAAATGTAGTGAAAAAGAGAAAATTCAATTTTTTCAGAGGAAAAAAAACCCCAGAAATTAGGGTACTTAGGAAAGTTGTAGGTTAAGTAGTTTGTGCTGAAGTCATTGCACCATCCGTTCTGCCTCTTTAAACTGCCTCAAGTGAACATTTCTCTGAGAGTTTTAATAACAGATTTTTATGTCCCTTGGCTACAATAAGGCCTCAAATAACATACCATGCCATGAAGGAGCATCAGTGAATCCTCAGTCATGGAAAAACAAGAAAATGCACTGAACTCCCAACGTGTTACACCTCCAGATCTTTCAGAAGGTTACAGTACATACAGGCTACAGTTTAAAATTACTTTTGAGAGACAATAGTTTCCTCACTGGGGTCTTTCTGTTATTAACTGTGTTAAATTACTTTTGTCTTAATGGTTTGAAAAATTCTCTGTAGTGCTTATTTAACTGCAGAGTTTCTGATTACCTTTTGTAAATAGCTTTATCCTCCTCCTATAAAAATATAACGATAAACCTACCAGATCTTGCAAGGCCATATCCACCCTAAAAACTCCAACGTATTTGATTTGAAGAATGCAACATAAGGAAAAGATTAAGATAAAAACATGCTCATTTTCAGTTTTTCTCCTTGGCAGAGACAAATCATGCTGGGAAAATCCCCTTTTATTTCCATTCAGGACGCCCCAGTTCCACCTTCACAAAGAATGCCTGCTGGGAAGCGACTTTTCCATGTGCACACATATTTTGCAGTCAGAAAAGTAGGAATGGAAGTGGAAATGGTACAAAGTGGGAATTTTCTGCAAAATATTGAGAAATAAAAATGAAATACTAAGTATACAGAGCATACTGTGAAAAAAACTATGCTTAAGCCCACAAGGCAGAGAAAGCCCAAAAAGTCATGAAGAATCAGAGACATGGTATAAGCCATGTTAAATAAAATGAATGCACAAGGAGCAAACTACAAAAAAGAGATCTAATCTATCTAATTCTTTCTTTTTCAGCTGCTATTCACTGAGATAAAAATCGCTGAACTGCTGTGAGACATGCCCCTTCCTTTTTAATTGAAAAAACACTTAGTGGAGCTACCTAGTTGAAATCAAAAGAAAGTGACATAACTTTTTCATAGTGGATGGACACTATTTTTATAATTACAGAAGGGTGGATACTATTTTTATAATTATATAAAATTTAATTTTAAGGATTAAAAAATATTTTTAGAACTCAATCATTAGGTTTGTTTTACTATGGTCCTTTCATTATTTAACATATCTCCTTTTTCTAGTCCATAGTAAATACTTTTACACTGAAAGTTGAGCAAATATTTAAGCCTTTTCTGTGATTATTCCCTGATCACACAGTAATTTGAATGAGCAAGTCCTAAACTTCAGGATGGAACTCTGCTTTATGCAGTGTTCACTGCAATTAAGAAAACTCACTGTTTTAGCCATCTACCTATTTTTTCCATCTATGTTTATCTATCTACCTATCTACATGACAGGTGAATGATATTCAGGTCTTTAATCTAACCTAGATCATCAGATAAATTGTTCTTCGTTACATACCAACCTGTTTATTTTCATGGACATTCAATGTATTCTGTGGAAAGAAAGCCTTTCTGCAGTTCAGCGAAATAACTTCAACAATTCTCATTAGTGAAAAGAGAAATCAATTGTCCTACAGCATAGATAGAGCACTTATAAAAAGATACCTAACAGAAGGTGAAGTTGTGGCCTTTTGAAGCTTAAAATAAGGTAGAAGCAGAGGTCTGACTTTTTTTCTCTTTTCCTTCATTTTTTGATGATACGTGTTTCAAATTTTTCAACTTCTTTTAAGTGTAGCTATTTCTGCACCTGTTGCTATGTGCATTTTCCCAATGTGTAAGGACTCTGGATCTTTAAGAAGGCTACAGTACATACATGCTACAATTTAGAATAACTCTAGGTAGACAATAATTTGATCAGGAGGGTCTTTCTACTCTGAATTGTTTTAAATTACTGTTGTCTTAATGGCTTGAAGAATTCTCTGTAGTACTTAGTTCACTGAAGAGTTTCTGATTGCCGTTTTGTAAATAGCTTTAGCCTTCTTCCATAAAATGTGCAGGTGGCTGTCTTTTCCAGATGAATTTCTACAGTTCACGGCTTTTAAAATAAATTCAGTCACTTCTTTCACTCATATCTTTGTAGGATATTATTAACCTATTTTGAAGACTTTTGAAAAGCAGTGACAAACCCTCAAAATACAGCAATGTCTCTAGTAGATTCAAACCTGTATAGAATTTCATTGGAACAAACAGGACAAATTATGTCTATTTTAACCTTGATGACTTATTAGCACCAAAAAAAAAAAGAATAAAAAGAAAATATTGCATGTCCATACCAATTCAGTTGTTTCTCTCAGGAGAAAACTAGCATTTGCTGTACTGCTTCAACATCTCTTAAATGTTTCAGTCAGAGCATTTAAGCCTTGAACAGGTGCTTCACATGGTTTAAAGTTTGTAGTTCGATTAACTCAATTTCTGTTATAAAAATTCTTTTCACTTGACCCTAAGTGTCTAACTTAGGATACAAAAATAAGATAAGTAAGAATTAAATAGGAAGGTAGGTTTTTCCATTAAATGCCATCAAAGACACCTGCCTCTTTCCTTTGACTGCTTTGGCAAGTTAAGCAGTTTTTTACCAGACTAAAGATCTGTACTTAAATTATCCATTCATTAGTATTTAACCCTATTTTTGGAGGAACTTTAAAGGATTTCCTAATCCATTTCTGTATGTCTATTCTCATGCAAAAGTGCCAGGTAAGTATGAAAAAACCCTCAATTCTGTGTGACTAGGTAAGTTCCCTTTTCACAGTTATGGTTGAAAATGTGACATAGACAGAAGATATTAACATTTACCAGTTTCTGTAAACAAACTTGAAAACTATCTGAGCCATATGCATCTCTCCAACAGAATTTTCAGATCATATTAATAGCCACTGGATAAACAAGCAATGGGCCAAATCCTCAAATAAAACTCTTATGTCTCTGCAAATCATATGAAAACTCTCATTGTCTTTAACAGAATCAGGAATTCAATCCCAACTAATAAGATTGTTCATGGCAACTTTATGTTAATTATCTGTGCTACAGTACAATGTGGTATTAGAAAAGGAGTCAGTGCCTTGTAATGTAAATTACAGTAACCTGCTGCAGCACAATAATTCATCCAAATAGTCTGACTAAACTTGCACTCTTCTAAAAAAATAAATATTCCTTCATGGTGACATTTTTACTCATTTTAAAGTTTAATATAGTGTTTTGGAGTGGTCAGGGATAGATTTACAATGTATAAGTAACAATTTTTAGTATTATAAATGCATATATAAAGCATCCATTTTTTATTTTTAAAAACTCTTAAGTGTAAAAGGAGCTTGATCTGCCTGGTTAATTAATCTCTGGGGTTTGATTCTGAAATATGAAACAGCTGACTTTTTATCTTTCCTCTTCACACATAACCAAATATATTGCTAAACTATCACGTCTGTATATATCAACAAAAGTAGTTAGTACAGATTAAATCATCCATGTAAACACATGCACATGTAAGTACGAAAGTAGCTAATAAATCATTACATAAATGCTTATATTCATATTGGTACACAAAATAGTGTGTGCACATGAGCTTTCTTCAGAAGATGCTCTTGCTAATCTATGGCAAGAGAGAATGAAATCAATAGAACAAATGTGCTGTCACTGTTCTAAAGAGGCATTCTAGAGGGTTGGAAAAAAATCACAGAAGAAAAAAAGATTGTGATTTTCCTGACTTAAAACTGAACATAAGCTTACAGTTCTGAGTTTTATCTAACAAGAATCTTGATGTAAAACTTCACTTCCAGAAATTTATGTTGAGAATGTCTTAACTATACAAAGGTAAGTATTTTTTATGAATGCCGTTACAAAATCTACAACATGACAAAATTAAAAGAATGTTTGCAAATTATTAATTTCAATTTTTTTTATAGTGAATATTTTCCACACAGAATAGGCTGTTTTCCATAGAACTGCAGCCAATTTGTGTAACAGTTTATTTATAAAGTCTGTATATATGGATCCCACATGCATCATAGATTCAATGACAACATAGTTCTTTTCTATAGTCTTTACTTTTCTTCTTTTTACTGACACAGAAGAGGAAGAAAGGTAACTTAAAAGAACTATTTTAAAAACCTATTACAAGAAAAAAAAAATAAAATCAATGGTTCCCTCCATAAAAGTCATGCAGGCTAACGGAAGACTGGAATACTTTGTGAGTGACTGTACATCAGATGGAAAAAATCAATCGTTTCCATAAAGAAGGTATCCTCAGGGAGAGAAAGCTGCAAGGTATGAATAGAACAGTAGCTTCAATGCTTGGCATCTGCAGAAGTGATAATACATTTTCTAATCCCTGCCCAAGAGTGGGTAAAAGAATATACTGTTTCAGAGTTTTAATGATCCAGGGTGAATATATTACACTATCTTTCCTGCTGAGCTGCTTGAGCCCTACTTTACCTATGGGATATGTTAGAAGACCAATCAAATAATTCAGAAAACCTCACATCTTAGCCAGCAATGCTAGAATGATGTTTAGCCTTCCTTCTGGGTCCTCTAACGTTTGTTGAAATCTCAAATACTTACCTCAGGCAGCAGCTTGATATTTACTAGCAAAGATTTTATTGGTATGAAGGAAGGAAAAAAAAAATTATGTCATTTTTGTATATTTGTTTTGTGCATTAAGTTCACCTTGAAGTACAAAAAATACCAAACAAACACAGGACTTCCAGGTGACTGGGATTAATTTTTGCCACTGCCTGGTAATGTCCTGACTCCACATCTTCATTATCCATTTCTCTTTTCCCTGTTTCAGATTCCACAAAAGAAAAACTAGAATTGCAGAGTAATAGCTAATAACATCACACTCTGCTTACAGGGAACTAGGGTGGGATAACTTTAGACATGTATTCACTGTCAAATTACTTCATTGTAATTGTCTTTTGTGATGATGTCAATCCAGCATCTGTATTGCATCCATGCTGGTTTTCTTCAAGAAAAAACAAATTAAAAAAAGATGACTTGAGGACATATTTCACACCAAAAATTATTCTCTAAAATCAGTAAAAAGAAGTTCAACCTGGTGTAGGCTCTTTGATCTCTACAGTATTACCCATGATTTCCTAGAAATACATTAAGAAAAATCTTTGAGAAAAGAAACAAATGGACTTAGATTATGAAACTGCCCCAGGATACTAAATATATGCTTTACCTCTGAGGTGAGAGTGCTATGAAGGAATAAGGGAAGGAAAAACAGATGGCTGGAGAAAATGAAGATGCAAAGAAAGGATAATAGACAGTCTGATGAAGATAGAAAGAAAAAAGACAAGAAACAAAGACTGAAAGAAAAACAGATGGAGATCAAGAAAGATGGAAGGAGAGACAAGTGGACAGAAGGGCAGATGAGCAGACAGAGAGGGATATTTATTAATATCCAAAACCATTTGAAGAGATTATTTCAACAAATAAAGAAAGGTTTCCCTTAGAGATGTATAGATTGCTGCCCTTTATCCATATAAGTAGTGCAGACAGAAATGAGAGCCTTTGAGGGGAGTAAGTTACCTGGCCTTCAGATGCACATATCCCAGCTTGGTGAGACAATCTTCTGTCATCAAGCTTAAAGTAAGCTGTGCTTCTGTCGAGTCTGTTAGATATACAGTGGTAAAATCTGTTCATCCTGATTCTTTCGTCATGAAAAGCACTGAAGAAGATCCTTTCATCTCTGCGAGGCTCCCTGCAGATCTGAGAATCCCAAGCAGCTGCAGGTGTCAAGCAGCATGGTTAAGAGCTGCAGAGCATTTTAAGTTTCAGCTTGGGTTTTTTTCCTTCCATGACTGCAAGTCAATTCATGCTATCCATTTCACTATGGTGCTTAGGAAATAAACCCACACATGTGATACACTGCTTATAAATATATCCTTGAAGCTATATATAACCTAACTATACAATAAGAAAATCCAGAAAGATCTCATGGTTGCACCATAAAGTTTGAATTACTCAGATTTGTCATGTATTTGACACTCTCCTTTTTGATTTCATTTGCATAAATTTAGTGCTACAACCTAACACTTTCATACGATTTAGCATACACAGAAACTTCCAGTCCTTATCTAGAGTTCTTGTCATGTCAAAAAATGTACACAAAAGTTCCAGACAAGCAAATATTGATGTATACTTCCAAACATTCTGAGGGCTGTCTTGGGTAGTTTTTATGTGCTGTGCTACTTTTGCAGGTGTCATCTATATTATTCAGGCTGATCTAAAATTATACGCACTGTAATTTTCACATTTATCAGTTTGAGGTATTGCCGCGGTGTGGCCCCTGCCCGTGAGGGCGCCTCGTCGAAGGGGCTCCGCGGCGGATCCCCGCTGGGCTGTGGCTGCGAGACCGGGCTCGAGAGCGGAGCCCTGGCCGCAAATGCACCAAGGGTGCGACGAGGGCTCGGTCGAAAAGGCGCTTCGGAGACAGGAACAAAGAGGGACTCTTCGTGGGGGGTGCAAGCAGGAAGGGTTTATTAGAGGCGCAGGGAACCTAACACGAGGGAGAGGGGAACACAAAGAGCCAGGGGGGAGGGCGGAGCACTGCCTTTGAAGGGGGACGAAGGGGAGGGATTGCATAGGAATCCCCCAATGCTGGGTCGGAGGGAAAGGGATTGACATAGAGGGTACCCCAATAGGAGCAACAGAGGGGCGTAGCTGATAACCGCAACCAACCATCTACCGAGGAACACAGAACCTTCCAGACCGGTATCGCATATGCATCAGCTGGGAGTGGAGGAAACCTTGGGGATTTACATGAGTAACAAGGGGAATTCTGGGGTACATGGCACATCCTTAAGTTGGGGTGCATCAAGGGTACAGGAACTGATTGCCAAAGCAAAACCTCTCTCATGTAAGCGTCAGAGAGCCCATGCCTCCTTGGGCAAAGAGGAATAGGTCTCTCTAAACGAGGGAGTCTGGGGCGGTGGCCAGGTCTGCCAGTGCACCTGTTTCCAGGTTTTGGGGTGACCTGCAGGCCATGCGGCTGACCACCATCACAAGGTATGGTTTTTCAGTTGGAGAGGAAATCTGATCATGTTTAGCACTAATTTTTCTGTCACGTCTTTCAAAGGTGCCTATTTCTCTCTTTTCAAAATGCATTTGGCAATGTAGCTAGCACTGTAACTGATTAAGTGACTGCAAGGCATGCTGAATGTTTATCATTCTTTGAGGAGAAACCTTCAGAAGTTTTCCTGCTCTACATCTCCTGCTGTGCTGAATGATAATTTTACTTTGCAAAATGAAAGGGATAATGATGAATCTTGTTGAAATTCCCTATGGCTGTTTATTTAAGCATACAGAAGGGAAAAATCTCTTTGGTTATTAAAAATTGTGATACAGTATTGCCAGAAGAAATAGTGACGTAATTAAAACACTAAATAATGTCTAACCTTGCAATGGAGAAGTTTGCTAAAATTCACACAACATATTTAAAAAACAAAATATAATTTCATAATATACAATTGTAGGATTTTACTGCTCATTTTTTTTCCTTAACATAATTCAGAAATTCAGTTTTTCTTTCTGTAATCATGAGGATTAATCACAGAAATGTAAATATTTTCAGACATAAATTATGAAATCTACCAATTAGTCTCAGGATACTGTGCTACCCTACTTCTGTATGGTGAAACTCAAAGATTGGAAAGGTACAGGAAAATACAACATAGTAAAAATAGTCTAAATAATTTATTGAAATTATATATAATTTCATAATGTTTAAAGAAAATAACATTTTTTTATTTCTTAGTCCTTGAATATTTCATAAAAGAAATTTGAAATATTCTGTGGGTTGTATACCATGGTATACCAAATCTGGAGTCTGCTCTTGGGCTCTCACTTCCCAGTCAGTTGCAGTGCATGCTTACTTACTCCTAGGCTGTCCATTTTAATGAAGAATCACAGTACCTTTAACACACAACACAACTGCAGTTCTCAGAAAAGTTCATTCCCCAGGCACCCTCCATGTAAACAAAATGGAAAAATTAGCCCCAAATTATTCCCTTTACCCTGCAGATTAGCAAACTATGTGCCCTTAAAAACCACTACGTGGTCTCAAATGTCATTTCAGATTATGTCATGTACATTTTTTGGTGTAAGAATACTATCCCTGTGAGTTGTGACATAGCACTGAACTGAAAAAGTACCAAAGAAGTGATGATTGTTCCTGAGGGTACAGAGATTCTCTGGAAAAGTTCTTTATAGTTGAATATGGCCAGTGCACCCTGATAGACCTCGACTGATGACTGCAGACACAAGAAATTCTACCACTTTCTAGCTGGAGGACTAGGAATTTATCTAGCATGCCTCTAGCTACAAGGACATGGATTGTCTTGTGAACTGTACTACTATACTTGAGAAAGGTTCATACATTTCCTTTTAGTTATTCAAAGTGCTACAAAATAGCAGCTGCTAAGGAACAGCTACTTTAGACACAGCTTTTTCTTTACAGATACTGTTGAACAATCTGTAAAGCCATCAGAATCTGCAATTGTGTGGGAAATAGATTCATTTTAAAGAATGCCAAAGTAGTACATTAAATGTTACTATTAAATGATTCAATTGCTTTCACAGCCTTCGCTGTCTTGGATTTCTCAGAAATATAGGATTCCCAGTAGCTACTTGAAAAAAAATTATTTTATTGTTTGAGAGAGGAGAGGCTTTTTTTTTTTTTCATTGTGTCAGCACAACTAATTTTACTTCCAAACAACAGTAGTCTTAAATAACTAGAAAGTGGAGGGAAAAAACACCAAACAACAAAACCCAAAAAACACCTCAAAACAAAATAGAAAGAGATAGATAGAACTTGGCTGATAGAGATTGCAGGATGGTGTAGCTGAAGTGGAATGCATCATCTTGCAGTATGATTTTGCATGGTTTTGAAAGAATATTAAGTAAATTTCAAGGTTAAAGATTGGAAAATACAATAATATGAAATTACTAAACAATATGCAAGTGTGTTTCTAAATACAAAATAATCAAAAGATCATGTTGTTATTCCTTGTTTTATGTAACAGAGCCATCCAGAAAATGACAAGTTATTAGATGTCTTAGCTTGCATTTCGATGTTTAATAAGTTTTTACAGTAATATTTCTTCTTGTGATAGCATGGTCTATTATTCTTCAGTGAGATTTTAAGACTATTTTCAAAAGGAAGTGAAAAAGATATTAAGTTGTCAAATATAATTATAGCAAGAACACAGAGATACAGACCCATCACAAATTAGTAGAATATTTAAGAATTTTTCTCTTTAAGAAATCAACTCCTACATATTTTTCTCAAACAAGTCAAACATAAATTAACTGTATCAGCATTTGGTTTTGTTATCATCATTTAGATAACTTCTGAGGTCTGCTTTGTAGCAATATTTTTGTTAATGGTCTTTTAAAGAATTCAAAAGAAAAATATCCATGATAAAAGTCAGTTTCTTATATAAAAAAAGAAATGCATACTGGTTTTTTTAAAAAATTTCAAGTCCAATTCCCTTTTCCAATTTTGAGAGATTTTTAAAGAGGAAAATTAATTTGTGCTACTTTTTAAAATTATTATTTCATTTGTATATGAGTTCTGCCTAAGAGACACATAAAATAGAAGCTATGTGAATGCAAGCCAAATTTTTTACACATGAACTATAATGACTCATGATAACTTCTAAAAGTACTTTCAGTGACAAAAAATATACCAGACTTAGTTTTATTTTTTCAGCATGAGAACAGCTTTGGAGGACAATTTAATAGGAGAGACTTATGTTCCCCTTATTTTTTGGGCCAGAAAAAAACTCTCTTGTGCCCCTCATAAATCTCTTGAGTGCAGACTAATATATCTATGTCAGTGGTGTATCTCAGCTGATAGAAATATGAAATGAAGCATGTGTAAGACACATGCTTAAAATGGTATAGAAGAAATTTTTGAAGTATTTTGTAAATAATTTAGTCCTTCTGCGTTGTTGTGACTTTCCTAGATCTGCAGCTGACCTTGTCACATAGAATCAAAGAATTGTTTAGGTTGGAAAGACCTTCAAGATCAAGTCCAACCATTGTTCAAGACCACCACTAAACCATGTCCCTAAATGCCACATCTACGAGTCTTTTAAATACCTCCAGGGATGGTGACTCAGCCACTTCCAGCCACACTTTCTTAGGTCCTTAGCACTGCATCAGGTTGTTTGGACCCCAGTGCGGGATCTGGCACTTTGTCATGTTCAGCCTCATACCTTTGCCTCTGCCCATAGATCCAACCTGTCCAGATCCCTCCACAGACCCTTCTTATCCTCCAGATCAACATTCCCACCAATCTTTGTGTTGGGGGCTTCATTCTGCTCCCTGTCCCTGTCTTCTAGCTCAGAGGGCTGGGTACCCAGAAAACAACTGGTCTTGCTAGTAAAGACTGTGGCAAGGAAGGCATAAAGAAAGTATCTCCCTCAGC
Source organism: Machaerirhynchus nigripectus (assembly GCA_013397975.1). Lineage (NCBI taxonomy): Eukaryota > Metazoa > Chordata > Aves > Passeriformes > Dicruridae > Machaerirhynchus > Machaerirhynchus nigripectus. The sequence continues at coordinate 594,029 of VZRQ01005763.1, forward strand.
CTTTCCCTCAGTCTTTGTCACTCACTGAATTAATTCTTATCAGTTTTATGTGTTATGTAAGTACATCCCTACACTGGACAGTGCAGCAGTATAGCAGACAATTATTTTTTTCCCTAAGAAACCAACTTTATGAAAGCAAAAAATGTTTAGTGTGACTGTGCTTTACCACATTATAAAAATAAATCCCAAACAAGTATCAGGACATACAGTATTTATAATAAGGGATTTTTGCTCTGCTCAGTAGAAAACAATTTTTTTTTTAACCTGAGAATAGATGGCAATATTTTGTTTAGGCTTTTATGGATTCCACAATTGTTGTCCCTGTTTAGGGTTAAGAGTTCTACTCTATTAGCTATTTTCACAGAAGCCTTTTCAAGTCTGTTTTCATCTTTACTACTCTTTATATTTTTCCATATCTTTTCATATCTTCTGGATTCTATTCAAAGTAGAGGATCAGAGCTGCATACACTATATTATGTACCAACATAGACATATTCTTTTTTTTTTTTTTTACCTTGATAAAGTAATTTTTTTCAGTCACAAAGCCCTATTCAGAGATCCTTGCTGTACGTTCATGGAAGCTGGATTGTATTTTTTAATGTGAATTGCTTGGGAATTATATTCACAATATTTCGCCTCCATTTTATTTTCTGATAAACCCTTAGTATAAAATCCTTCAGTAACTCTTTAGCCTTTGCCAAATTATATTAATTTTGTCTTTGGTGGTCCTTTTCCAGATCATTACTTATAAAATGCACATATTTTGCCAGATGTGTCCATACTCAGCAAGGATGCACCCAGACATCCTCATGGGATTCCACTGGTGAATTTCTTTCAATGTGAAGCTTCCTATCTACTCCTACAAATTTGTCTCTGGTCTTTTCACTAGTCATTTGAGAACAATTTTCTATTTCACCCTATCATACCTCATTCTCTTCAAGCCTTGCAGTAAGGGCTCTATCCAGCATGTTTACTAACTCCTTCAGGGGAATCTGGGAATATAGAACAGCCTTCCATACTTTTTGTCATAGATACGAAGTGTGACTTAGACTTGCTCAAGGTAAGATTCAGAATAAACTGATATATTGTGTGATGTAGAGATAAATTCTTAAAGATTGATACTGTTCTGATAACAAGTTTTCTTCCGCATCAGTCATATCAGCTCATTTTCTGGGCCACCATAGCCCAAGGAATGCTTATCCATAAATCTCTTCTGTTCAGGGTGTCTTATGATTAATTGATTTTGCTGTCTACAATAAGATGGAAAATATGTTGTCAAATCATTTTTCCAAATCTTAAAAAAAAAAAGAAAAAAATAACTGCTCACATCCACATTCTCTAGGAGAGCAATAGCATCTCGAGAACATACCTACCCATGTCTACATCATATGACTTTTTTAATGCAAAAATAAGTCCTGCCACACAGGTGGTTATGAATAACCATGTGTGCTAGGGTATCTTAAATGTCAAGATACCCCTACATGAGAAGAACCATGCTTATTTCTTAAATTTTCATTGAGCATACTCAGGCAGCCGAGTGCAGTCTTACTTTTAATAGTCTATGAACTGCATCCCACACCAGCTCCCTTACACAGAAAACTTAAGGTCCTTTTCTGTTCAATGGAGAGTAATAGAAAGCTCTGGAGAGCAGTTTGTCTCCTTCTAAGACACCGCAAAGAAAACAATCATCTGAATTTTCTGTTTCTAGGCCTTGGCTGTAAAGGATCAGATCCAATGTAGATGTGGGATATCTTAGACAGAGAAAGAGATCTAAAGCTGGGTTAGGTAAGTATTTCTGTTTTCTTGGTTATTCTTACTCCCCTATTTGTAGCCTCACTTTGTTGCCTGGAAGAATCTTTGAGCAAATCCTCTTCAAACACACTTTGTGGTGCATGAAGAAGGAAATGACTGGGAACAATTTGTATGGATTTGCCAAGGATAAGTCTGAACGACCTGATTGATTCATAAGACAAAATGACTGGATTTGCGGGTGAAAGGGGAGGAGCAGGTAGAATTTGAAAAGCAAGCCTTTCAACACAGTCTCCCACAATGTTTAGAATGTCACAGTATGGATGGGTAGCCATATAAGGACCTGGGTAGATGATTAGGCTGAGAAGATAATTGTTAACAGTTTGCACTCTCCTAGGATGCAGTAAGCAGAGGATGCTGCAGAAGCCTGTACTAGGACCTGTCCTGCTCAGCATCTCTATCAGTTACCTGAAGGGGATGACAGAGTGCACTTTCAGCAAGTTTGCATGTGACACAAATCTGGGAGCACGTACATGCTTCAGGGCAGGGCTATCTTTCAGGACAGACAGGAGGGAGAAATTAATGAAATTCAACAAGCACAGAAGTCCCAGCCCTGGGAAAAAGACCCCCTGACATCCGTACAGACTGGGGGAAAACTGATGATCTACCTTGTGGAAAACGCTTTTGGGAACCCCTGTGTGACAGTGGCTAAATGTTAGCCAGTAATGTGGCCTGAATGCAAAGATAGCCCACAGTCTCCAGGATCATATTAGCTAAAGCCCAGAGGTTAACAGGATAACAGGAGGGGTTTATTCCCCATGTCCAGGACTCATTAGATCATATTTAGAATATTACAACTAGTTCTGGACCCGCCAATCCAGGAAAGACATTGGCAAAGTGAAGCAAGTTTATCAGAGGGAGAGCAGGTTGGTCAGGGAGGGAACAGTTGCCCATGGGAAGATTCTGTGAGAGAAAACCTGCTTCAGCTCGGAGAAAAGACTCTGGGGGGACCTCACAGCATTCCTCACACTACCTACAGGGAGATTACTGAGAGGATGGAGCCAAGCTTTTCACAGCAGAGTATGAGAAGGATATCTGAGACAAATGAGAGAGGTTCGCCTTGGATATAAGGAACATCTTTTTCCCCATTCCCAATGGAATAAATTGCCCAGAAAGATTGTGCAATAACCATCCTTGAAGGACTCCTAGATCTGACTGGATAAAGGCCTGAGAAACCTAATCTGACCTCACACCTGACCTGCAGTTACCAGGAGGACCAGAAACCTCTTAAATCCCTTTTTTCCTGTTATCTGAAGTCTAGTCTCCTCATACATGTTCCAGATTTATGAAAAAACACGGGAAAAACATTGTTGTATCTGACCATTTTTTTTCTGCTTTCTCTTCAAATTACATCTGCTTTCAATATAAATTCTTACTCCTGAACTTATTACCTTACTTGATTTTTATAGTCAAACAAACTAAGTAACAGTGTTTAGATTCTAAAGTAGATTAGACAAATCAAATACTAAAATGGCATAGAGCCATTGATTTAAATGTAGAATATGCACTGAAAATATTTTAACTCAAGGAAGATGAATTCCCATCCAGAAAGATCTAATTTAGTCAGTTGACTTCATGTTCTGGAAGTTATGTATACATGAAATATCAAAAATTTGAACTCAGTCTGTCGCTGGAGTGAACAAACACTCATTTGTTTTTCTCAATTTATTGAATATTCTGAGGAAATTTTCCTGCTTTACTGAAAACTGAATCTTTCTTAAAAAATAATATTAGCAGTATATGATAAAGATTTTGTGAGAACAAAACCAGATTGCAGCTATTTTGATTGCATCACTTAATATCTCCAAACTATACAAATAATTAATGCCTGTTTCATGATTTAGTAAAATGTGTAAAAGGACAAACAAAAAGAAAGATTTATTTTGTAATTCTCCTTTAAATTGACTTATATCTAATATTTTGCTTCCATTGCAGATATGACTGTCAAACAGTATACTTAATAGTGACTTCTACTAAGCATATGGATGATACGGCACTATAAATTTATGTCTGCTGAGCATTGCAGAATGAATAGATTGATAAAAGCTATTTTCAGTCAAGTTCAAATACATAAATGAAAGCATGTGACTTCATGAAAAAAGCTGCCATTTCAAACAAAAATGATTGGCATCTCCATTGTGAATAAAACACTTATTACAAGAAAAATTTCTGCTTAGAAATGAGGAGGAACATAATTTAAGTAACTGAATAATATAATTTAACTAGACGAAAAGATGTATTATGTCAAATGGTTCATCAGTCTGGTGATTCATAATTACCCCTTGTCAAGTTTTCAATAGAGTTTTGCCTGATTTAGTTTTAAATGTTCAAGAGAAATAATGCTCTTCATTTCCCACAGGAGACTATATTGGCTGTAAAAGCTCATTTCAAGGAATTTTTTTCAAGTTCAGTTTAACACTTGCTGTTTCTATAAATAACTGGGAGTTATTATTACTATTATTATTATTACTACTACTATTACTATTATCATTGCTGCTGTTATTCTTATTATAACCTTAGTTTTTACTCTCTTCTCACTTGATATTCTAAAATAATATTTCTTATTTAACCCATATGTACATATTACTTTGAAATAATGACCCTTTATGTGATGTCTCCAACTTCATGCACGTATCAGTATCTTTACATCTGCCTCAAAACTATTGTTCAGAAGAAGAATGATACCTGCATAAAGCTGTGCTTGGAACTTTTTGTTGTGATTCACTGCAAAGTGATTGTTATCTGTTTTAGTGCTTCATTTCTCATTAACTTTTGCTTGCTTCAGAACATCAAATATTTTTTACAGTTTGAGAAAGTAGAGGATTTGTAAAATGAAAATCTGGTAAGTGAAAACCATTTCTGATGTTTCCATGCAAAGAAAAAATGAAAAAAGAAGTGCTAGTAGGCAAGATATTCAGCAGATAAGTGTGTGAGGACTGGTGGTGTGGAAACTACCAGTGGGTTTCATAATCAATGAAACCACTAATTGGTGGAGTTACTCACTAACATAAGTAGCTCTATTTTAGTTTTATCATTGTAGTGATAGTAGCGAGCAACTGTCTTCTGAGAGGTGCAAGAGGCACCCCCTTGCTAACCTGATGTGTGAGAGGTGTGCTGCTTACCAGGGGCATGTTTCAGGGCTCTCACTGAGACAATACCAAGCCTCATACAGTCCTCTGACTATTATTCACTGCTAAAGTTCGTGTAGGCACAAGAGATACAGCCAGGAGCCGTATGAGCGTTATCAAGAAGGATTACAGGGTTACAGGATTGGCAGTAAAGGACTATGGAGCACAGGTAGCTTTTGCATTCTATGAAAACCGTTCAATGATTATAGCTTTTGATTATTCTTTTGCAATAATATTCCTGCTTATTTTTCCAAAGGTTAAAGTAGGCCCAGATCCCTGTGAACAAGTACTCCTGCATTTGGGTAATGTGCCAGTTGAATTAAAAAATCCACGTGTTAACTTAAGAGATCTCTGTGTACATATATCCTTGTGAAATTAGAGGTTTTGTTGCATTTTATCTAAAATGAATGATATTCTTTTATCATTTTTGTTTTATTTTAGCTTTTTTTCCCATTCTTTACTTACATTTTTAAAGCCATTTTTGGTTATATCTAATCTGGCTTTATTAAATCCTATCCTTATTTCTAAAAATTTTACTTTTTCTTTCTCCCTTTTTCATATAGTATGATTATTGCTCAATTTCTATTATTTAATTTTCACCACTCTGCAATTCTTCTAACACAAAATATGGAATATAACAATAGCTATAAAATCACTTCAGTGAGAAACAGTAAACGAGCAGAGTCATGTAGCTGTTTCCATAGGTCGAGAAATGGAAACGAAACCTGTGAATGTTAAAATGTCCTTTTGACAGGTTGTTACTAACATCAGTAAGTGACCTCTCATTATGCTTAATGATTAACATGTTTTGATTAATTCTCGATACTATGGAGTCTGAAGGAAACCAGAACAAACAAATTAAACCACACAAGCTTGCTTTGAAGGACACGCTGGTGTTTGGGAAGGCGTTAACTTGGGTTGCTATTACAGTCTGTCTGCCTGGAGGACATGAAACATGATATTTTGTTTTGCAAGCAAATACTCCTGTTAATATGCTGTTATACAGCTGGAATCCTAAAGGAGCACTAAGTATTTGTGAAACAATATCATTTTTCCCCCATACTGTCCAAAATGTAAGCATATTATCTCACTTGAGCTGTCAGTCCCTCCCATTACATAGTCACCAGTTTCAGCACTCAGAAAGCGTTGATATGTTTCATTTTTACACTGAATGACATTAAATCTCATGCCAATAAAAAATGCCTCATAGTCTTACTTAAGAATGCAAACACATTTTAACTTTCTTACATTATAGGAAAGAAAACTGAGAGTTGGCATTATGTGGCCCTGGAATTCTTCAGATTACAACCTACTATAATAACTGAGTAGGCTCATTTATCTTCCACTCACCTATGCTACCTCTAATAATAAAGTAATCAAACTGTAATATTTTGATTAGACTTTCTATTTTATTGCATCTAATTCATGTCATCTGAGCAATATGATATGCACATATTTATTTTTAATTACTACTAAAGACACATAAAATGTACCTGTGTGGTACAAGATATCCCTGAAAAACAAGCAGCATTTCTGTGTCTTAAACTGTACTTCACTGTTTAGACATTTGTCTTTGTAATTGCTGTAAAATTCTTCAGAGGAATTTCGTTTTGGTAGAAAATAAATATATTGCAGATGTGATGGTATTTATAATAAAAGTCTTATTATGCGGCAGAATGCTCTTGGAAACTGCAAACGCAAACTGGTCTGAAATAAAAGATGAGGTAAAATGTAAAAGCATTTCAAACATAAACTGCTGTATCTGCAGGGTGAAACAAGGAAGTAGACTCTGAATTGTTTATGCAGATAAGCAGAGAGGGTGAAATGGCCTGAACTCTAATCATATGGGATTTCAATTATCCTGATGCTGAAAACAATGAAAACTCTAGAGTAGTTAAAATCAAAACAAAACAAAAAAACCCCAAAAATGAAAACCACCCCCAAAAAACTGCAGACAATCAAACAAAAACCCTCCCAAACACTTTCTATCCCCAAACCATAAAATATGCATACCCAAGCATGGTTTATTTTGACTGTTGACTGTTCAGCAGACTGGCTCTAGCTGGTATCCTGAGAAAGAGAATAACAGGATAAATGAGGTAAAATGGATCTCATCTTTAACAGCACAAGTGGGGACCCATCCTTGTGGGGAAGATTCTGGTTTTGTCAGGACACTATCCTCACACCTCTAATTTTTGCCTAGGGCTTGCCAACAAAAGCCTTTAGATTCTGTATCAGTACATCCCTGGAGTACAACACACTCTGTTGTCCGCCAGTATTAAACATTTTAGCCACTGTGCTGAGCAGATTTAGGTCTCTGGACATCGCTTTGTGCCTCTAGGGATCATTATCAGAAAACAGAGTACCCTTTCTAGGAATCAAATAAATTGCGTTATTATTTCAGAAATAGTATATGAAATGCAATTTCCATTTCTTTCTAGAAGAAAATACTTTGGACTTCTTCTACATTTCAGTTAAGGGTTGTGTATCAGGTGTTAGGTCATGTAAGGATTTGATTAATCTTGTGAGTAAAATACAAGTATACCATGAAACATCCATTCATGAAAATAAACAAAAGGCAAACTGAGAACAATAGGAATGTTAGAATAAGAGAATTTTCTGGGTTTGAAGGGACCCACAAGGATCATCAAGTCCAGCCCTTAAGTGAATGGCCCATATGGGGATCAAACGCCCAACCTTGGCATTAGTAGCACTGTGCTGTAACCAAGGTAAATGTTGTTATCAAACTTCTTGGGACACACACCACTGTTTTCAAAGCCATGATAAGTAATTTGTGCTAGTTTGTATATTAGGTATTGTAGGAATATTGAGGATGATGGGGATCTATCATTCCAAGAATCTGAAAATTATGAGAAAGTAATTATGTATTAAAAATTTTAATTTTTACCTGAAGAATTTTTAAGAGTAACTTGGCTGGAAAAGAGAAAGAAAATGCAATTATTCTGTAATATGTTCATAGATTTTCAGAAGAAAATACATTTGATTGCTGTTAATGAGAGTAGTTCTCATTAAAATCCATTTTTTTAAATTGTTCTTATTACATTCAGAAAATATCTGCTTATTTAAGTTTGATATTAACTCCATGCCCCCTTTTATTTCTATTTCTATTTTGGTGATGTTTCAATACACACTCCTAAACTCTTCAAACAATGCAAACTAGGTCCTGAAACACTTCCTAACTGAAGCTGTCATCAAAAATCATTGTACTTATGTGGAGTATTTAATACTGTGTCAGGAAATAAAACAAACTTGTCAGTTTTATAATGATATGAAACCAAATGATGACATTCAAAAACTAAACTGTCATTGAGAAGAGTTTTCATTATAATGAATTTTGTATGTGGAGATGCCTCATGCAAAGAAATGCAGAAAATCACTGAGGCATCTAAGTGCAGCTGCCAACCACCTGAGAGGAAAGAAATATCTGACTCTTGTAGTCAGGAGGCTAATTTCCTGATTTCTATAAACTATCTTAAAAAAACTCAAAAAAACCCCCAGACTACAGATTGGAGCCTAATGAGATTTTATGCGCCTTTATGTTTCCTGCTTCTGAAATACCACTTAAATAAAAACAGAAAATAATTTAGGTTGGAGAGGACCTCTGGAGACCACCTGGTCCAAACCCTGCCACACCAACTTTGAAGCTGAATCTAACTTTGAAATTTGATGAAGTTTCTCATATCTTTGATTGATTTTTGGATATCTGAAGACAGATTACACAAGAATTTGTGTGACCCAGTTGTGGGTTGCGGATTTTTTCTGATGTCAAATCATGATTTTCCTTATTGCAACTTGTATCTATTGTCGTACACCTTGCAGCTGTACTTGTCTAAGAACAGTCTGGCTTCTTCCACACTATAAGACGATATAGATATTTGAAGGCAACAATAAAATTATTCCTCAGTCTTCATTTATTATGATTGAAGAAATCCAGCTCTCTTTTTCTTTCCTAGTCTCTCATATATAAGAATACGAATGACCACAATATCTACAGGGCAATCCTCTGCCTCATAGTTTCTGTTTTCACAGATGAAAACTCAGAGCAGTTGTAACTAGCAGCAGAAGTGCTTGATATAGAGCAATACAGAATGAAAAATCTATTTTTCTATCTGTCGTTTAGAAAGTATAAGGATTTCTAAAAGTGCATAATTTGCACTTTTTGTTGCAGCAGCATCAGTGATATGCAACATTGCACTTCTGGATTATGTATCGGCACCAGATTTGTGTTAGAAACATCTCTGTTCCACAACCTGTGAGCTTGTGCAAGTATGTGCTGACATCTGGTGGACGCTTGACCAAACGTCAATAAAACACCGCAGCTACACAATGCTCATTCAAGGAAAGTATTTATAGTGGGTTTCACTGCATTTCTTCCGAGTCCTCTTTCCAACACCACCTATGGGAGAAAATAAAACCCCAGTAAAGATTTCAGCATCAAGATTTCTGTTTCTACTATGCTATTTGGGAAGAAAAGATTTCAAAAAAATTCTAATTGTTTTCTGGTTTTATTTGTAAACTAACGCACTTTTTAAAATATATACAACAGCAGACCAAAACATTTAGACACGTATGACTATATTCACATATGTCCATCTGGCAGTAAGTGACATAGCTTAGCCCATCTGTAGTTCAGAAACCCCCACATTACAGCATTTACTAGCTGCTAGTCCATGAGGCTGTGCTTAATGAGTACCTACTTGATCATGGAACAGATACTGTTTGAGAACAAATGCCTGTGCTGGTCGACAGCAGCTCAGTAGGAACCAGCAGTGTGCTCTGGAAGCCAGGAGGTCAAATGACATCCTGGGATACGTCAAAAACAGCTTAACCAGCTGGCCAAAAGAGGAGATTATTCTGCTGTATTCAACATTGATGCGGCCTCACCTGGAGTGCCGTGTGCAGTTCTGGACCCCACAATTTAGAAGGATGTGAAGATCCTTGAATGTGCCCAGGGGAAGGCAACAAAGCTGGCGAAAGGCCTGGAAGGCATGTCCTGTGAGGAGTGGCTGAGGAATACCCTATGGGTTTGTCTAAAAGAGGAGATTGAGGGGTGACCTCACAACTCCTACAGCTCTCTTCAGCTTTCTGAGGAGGTGGAGAGGAAGGTGCTGATCTCCTTTTCCTGGTATCCAGTGTTAGAATGCATGAGAATGGTTCAAAACTGTCCCAGGGGAGGAGCGGACTGGATATTATGAAGTATTTCTTCACTGAGAGGGTGGCCAAACCCTGGAACAGGATTCCCAGAGAAGTGGTGGATGCCCCAACAGTCTCAGTGTTGGCAAGGCGTTTGGACAATTCTCTTAATACCATAGTTCAACTTTTAGTCACCCCTGAACAGGTCAGGTAGCTGGACTATAGGATTGCTGTACTTCTCTTCCAGTTGAACTATTCCTCTCTTCTCCTCTTCTCTTCTCTTCTCTTCTCTTCTCTTCTCTTCTCTTCTCTTCTCTTCTCTTCTCTTCTCTTCTCTTCTCTTCTCTTCTCTTCTCTTCTCTTCTCTTCTCTTCTCTTCTCTTCTCTTCTCTTCTCTTCTCTTCTCTTCTCTTCTCTTCTCTTCTCTTCTCTTCTCTTCTCTTCTCTTCTCTTCTCTTCTCTTCTCTTCTCTTCTCTTCTCTTCTCTTCTCTTCTCTTCTCTTCTCTTCTCTTCTCTTCTCTTCTCTTCTCTTCTCTTCTCTTCTCTTCTCTTCTCTTCTCTTCTCTTCTCTTCTCTTCTCTTCTCTTCTCTTCTCTTCTCTTCTCTTCTCTTCTCTTCTCTTCTCTTCTCTTCTCTTCTCTTCTCTTCTCTTCTCTTCTCTTCTCTTCTCNCTTCCCTTCCCTTCCCTTCCTCTTTTCTCTTCTTCCACTCAGCTCGCAGCAGATCAAACAGATAAGCCACAAAGTGAACTCTTGCAACTATAATTTCATTTTGGGGGCGTTATGTCATTTCTTACTCTAAATTAATTTTTCTTTTTGGTCTTCCATTTATCACTGCTGAGTTTCTCTTTTTCTACCTTCATTCCTTCAAAGCTCTGACTTTATTTTCAATCTTTTCTGCTCTTATGCTCTGTTTCACACTGATAAAATCAGAGCAATATCCACCACTGATGAAGCATAGAAACCTTACTTGCTGCCTATCTATTTCAAAGGCCATTGACATTTCCATATTTGAGGATGACAGATGATATATGTCATCACAAACTGCTCTGTGAACAGACCAAGCTATATAAGCTGGCTGGGTGTTAAAAATTTATGTAGAATCAAGAAAACAATGATTAAGAATTTAAAAAAATCTAATGACTATTTGATAGGAAACAAATAAATAAGACAATGTGAGAAGTAGAGGAGTTACTAATCTAACATTTTTATTGCAGTATGTCCCCCATCTAACTTCTAATGACATTTTATCTTTCAAAATATGCATACGACATAGAAAAGCCTTTTTTCGTCTATATAACATAGAAAAAATACCCTGTCACTTTTAACTACTTATTACGATTTTTTCTTTTTTACTTTTCTAGCAATAAGAATCAGCTTTTAAAAGACAATTTTATCTTATAAAGATTGCAAAATTATTAGAACCGAATAAATTATTTAGCCTTGAAGACATATACTGCTCAGACTAAGAGGTAACTTATATAATTATAATTTTAAAAATCCTGAATTTTCATTCACAGAATTTCAGCTCACAAGCCTTTCCTTTTTGTCAGATTCAAAGGCCCGTTTCCACAATAAGAGAAGATTGCTTTTTCCAGTTCCATGTGTTAAATTACAATTATATAGTTAGTTTAGAGAATTGACATTCCTGGCTTAAAATCATAAGAATTACAAGGAAAAGATATCTCTAAATACAAAAGATGTTATGCCTTTTGACTGTCTTGAATCAGGAATATTACTTTTAAATTCTGTTCAGTATTTAGAAGAATATAAAAGGAGGTTATTGAATGAGTTGTTTTTTGTTGTTATTCTGTTTTGTTTGATTGTTCATTATATGAAAAGGAGTTTAATGTGGTTACATGACTTCCAAAGCAGAAGATTTCAGTGAAATAATACACATAATTATGTTACAGAAAAAAAAGCTCTGGTCTATCAATACAAACTTTTGATTTGTCATGTCTTTATTTACTGTTCTATGACCACATTACATGGCTACTGCAGAAAGTAAAACCAGAGGTGTAATATTTAAAGTATGAAATTATAAACATCGGTTACTTTGAAGACAAACAGCTAGAAAACTTTATTTTGCACATGGTGGGGAAAAGCCCACACATGAATTCCTAAACCCAAAGTGCCAACAATCTGTACGTTTCATTTATTTCTGCATTTTTATTTGCTATTTTTCATGGTCAGAAATGCAGTGTAAGTACTTGGAAGATGTAGGTCCTCTGCCGAACAGAGATGGCAAAATAGTTGCAAATTACACAGAAAAGGCTGAGGTATCCTGTGTCTTCTATGCCTGTTTTCATGGGGAAATATCCAGTCCCCAAATATACATCTGAAATAAAGAATAACAAATAACTAAACTAACTAATAATAAAACAAATAACTAAACTAAAGAATAGCAAATAATAAAACTTCTAGGATGAAAAAAAATTTTTTAAAAAATTGAGTGAATAATTGCTTATTTGACAATATCCCACACAGTCTTTGGGGACAAACTGCAAGAACAGGACTGGAGAATATACCATGATATGACTGGAAAGCTAGATGAACTATCAAGCTCAAGCCAAACTTGAAGGGAGGTGATAATTGGTTCAAAAGCTGAACTGACAAATCAGACTCCATATGCCATAAGACTTTTCACCATCCATATGGGACTCTTACAGGGTGAGCGGGTCCTGATGATCATTCCTTGGTTCTCCAGTTGCATCTTGGTTGGTGCAACACTGTCACCAGTGCACTGTGCCAGTAGTGATAGACACCTGTCCTTCTTTTGCTTCTGGCAAACCCACAACAAAAGGGAGAGAGCCGACAAGGTAGAACAGCTTCTTATTTTCCTCCATCTCCAAGGCAACTATACCAAAAACCCAATGGTATATATTTGGGTCTTTGAAATACCCTTTGCTGAGATAATTAGTCTACGGTCTGATCAAATTTCATGTGCATGCTTTATCTGCATTGGACTTCTGGATCTGCAGGTGACTGAATGTTGTTTAGATCATACTAAATCATCTTTATCACGGCTAAGTCCCTCAGGTACTAGATACATCTCTCCATTGAGGCCCATTTATCTGCCTGACATACAACATCTTCCTTGAAAGAGATTCCTTTCCCTCACATTTGACAGGAGTTACCTCCAGAGACTCAGAGACCCTTTTCCAACAGCCTTATCAAAGCCTCTTCCCCTAGAAAATGATGCCATCTGTTTGACCTCCCTATCCTCTAATTCCAGGCTGTCAGCCCTGTTATCACAGCAACAGACAAGCCAGGTAATAACATGCTGAAATTTTTTCACATGTCCCATAACTCACTCAGAGATAGGAATTTGGTGGTTACCTTTTGTTCTGCCTCTTCCTCCTGTTCTTGTAGTGACCCTGCTTTGTTCTCCTTCAGTAAACATGCTTATTTTCATGTCCACTTCTTCTTATAGAGAGAGGTGGCTGATACTGGCATGGATTGGTTCTCTGGTTCAGCTCCATCACTCATCGCCAGAGTCTGAGTAGCTGCGATGCCCGTCTCCGGGGTTTGAATAACCACAGTGCTCATCACCAGGCTCCGTGTAACTGCAGTGCTTGTCACAGGGCTTGGAGTAGTCACAAACCGTTGTTTAACCATAAACAAGATCTGAACTACGTTTATGGTTCCTATTGATGGGACCATGTTGGTTTCAACATCCCAAGGATATTCAAAATTTTCAAAATTCTTAAATACTATTGAAATTGTCCTTCAGGAGAAGGCGAAGATACGGGAGGACGTCTCTTCTACAGACTGTCTCTCCGAGCAGGTAAAGTGTAATTATTAATCATTTCCAATAGATGGCTCCCGAAGCACAGAGCTGACGGCAGTGCTGGGTACAAACACCAGATTAGTTTCAGGACCAGCAATTCCATCATATCATGAGGCAGTGTTACAAAGTTCAGCAACACGATAACCTTAGCCCAGTGCCCAGAGGTGATAAAATAGCCCAACAGGGAACACACACTGCAAGTAAAGTTAAATGCAACTCTGAATACAAGCACGAATCGGAGAACGAATAAATATTATAACCATCAACTATTAAACTTATATAAGCTAGTAAAAAATTTGTTTTAACATGCTCTTGACAGACCTGTTGTTATATCAATCCCTCATGACCCACCTTGTGTTCCAAAAACGACTGTCATGGTTTAACCCCAGCCAGCAACTTAACACCACACAGCTGCTGGCTCACTCCCGCCGTCTTCCCCTGTGGGATGGGGGAGAGAACTGAAAAAACCTGAAACTCATGGGTTGAAATAAAAAAAGTTTAATAATTTAAATTAATATAATAATAGTAATAGTAATAACAGTACAATAATAATAACAGTAGTAATAGAAAGAAAAAGAGAAAAAGAAAAAAGAGAGAGAAGAATAAAACCCAGGAAAGACAAGAGATGAGCCATACAATTGTTCGCCACCCTCTGGCTGATGCCCTGCCCTTTCCCTAGGAGTGAACAGCCCCTTCTGGCCAAGTCTTTCCAGTTTATATATGGGGAATGATGTCCTATTATATGGATTATCCCTTTGTCCAGTTCAGGTCATGTGCTCTAGCAGTGGTTCCTCCCAGCTTCTTGTGCATTTGCTCACTGATGGAGTATGGGAAACTGGAACTCCTCGACTTAGCATAAGCACTAGTAGCAACAACCAAAAGAAGATTCAAAATTTATTTAATGGCTTCACTTCACAGGAAATGCCCATTCTCAGTTCTTATTCCCTGGTTTATGGTCCACTTCTAAACTGAATCAGAAACACTCATGGAAATAAATATCAGTAAAAAGCTGTGTGTGCCAGGACAGGGGCTTGGATCAATTTGTTGCCATCCTGTAGAGATCAGGACACCCCATGAATGCTTTCCTCACACCAAGCAGGTTCCACATATAGGTTCAGTAGAATGAGGGACCAGGCCAGAGGGTGGAGTCTGAGAGCATTCTCCTGTAGTGCAGTAAATACAGTCATGCCTTTGGTAGAACCAGGCCATGGCTTTATACTGACTTCACATAGCCTTTGGACTGAGGGTTGTCAGTCTTAGTTTTTTTACTGTGTTAAATCCCTAAGCATTTAGCCTCTGCAGTCAGTTAAACTGACTTTTGACAGACCTGTTACTCATTCAATAAAACTATTGACATTTTGTTATTATTTATTGTCAAATCAGAGAGTATTTTGAGAATTTTGACATTAATTTTATTTGTTTTGAATGTCTTTTTTTAATATATATATTGGGAAACTCAACAATAGTTGGATTTACCTCCATTTGTCTTTTTCTCTCTAGCTTTGATAAAGGGACTATTTTAAGCCAGGAATGAAATGACATGTTTTTTCAAACTTACTTGTTAAAACTTTAATATTTAAATCCCACCATAAATTCTTTCCACTCTTCACTGACCTCAGCTTTTACATCTCTGTTGTGCACAATCACTTTGTATACTGCATCTATGTTGGTAGCTTAAACAGAACCAGGCAGGCAATGAAATTGTCTGTATTTTTAAGCTCTCAGACCATTCTCAGGAACATTTTTGACCTGAGCCAAACAGCAAGTTCTTAACTAATTCATAGATGTTTTAGGAAGTTGAATATTCCAGCTACTGTGTCTAAATGTCAGCTGGCATTTTTTGTGTAGCCACTCTCTTTTTGTGGCTAAAAGCATCTATTAATAGATAGGGGTCATTCCATTTAACCCTGTGCCCAGAGAGGTTTCTGACTTCTGTTTTAATGTGACATAGCTATTGACATAACTTTAGCTTCTGATGTTGAAGATTTTCATCCATCATGTTCTTCTGTTGATATCCAAACTAGAGACTGGTGTACTTTGAAAAGAGTTTGACTAATTTGCAAGAACAGCCTTTTTGGTTTCTAGTGTAAATTTTTGCCCTTTTTAGGAAATGGTTTATTAACTGTGTGGAAAGTTATAAGCACACAAAAATCATGCAAAAGCTTGCAGATATTTTAAACTTAATTTCTTCAGATGACTTTCATGAGACAATATCCTTTTTTCATATAACATCTTCCATGTGAGGATCTCAAGGTATTCCTAAACTCCTAAAATAGTCAGTGAAACCTTGTAGCATAGCAGTAAGCTAGGAAAAATTGAAAGCTGGGCTTATATATTCATATATATATAATTATTATTGCAACTACATATCAGCACATGCCTCTGAGAAGCAGAAAAGCCATTTCAAACAAAAATCCCATAGCCTTCCTAAAGAGATTTCATCACCATTTGATGAGAACAGGTTAGTGAAGAGTAATTAACCTACTTGCCAAATGTTGGTGACTGTAACTCCCATTAGTACTAAACTCAAGACTGCTATTTTCTCCCTTTAACAGAGATTTAGCTCCCATTATTCAAATGTCCAAATTCTGCATTAAACATGAAGTGTCTAATCCTTGATAGCAATCGCATTAACTTTATGGCACTATTTCCCAAAGCTGTTTTGCCCTGTACTCTCTCCTAATCAGCAGACTTTACTACTGAAAATCCCTTCATTCTGGCAGGAAAAGGGAGGTAGTCCAGACATCTAGACCTACAGTAGGGGATTCCCAGAAGCCCCCTTTTATGAGAATGAAGCAGTTGCAGGTAAAGGTTTGGGTCAGACATGAGTACAGTCAGTAGATGGTGTGGACCAGGTCCTCAGCATAGTTCACTTTAATGAGTACCTGCTGTAAGGTTACCAATACCAAACACAACACCACAGAAAAACTTGGATCAAAACCCTTTCTGAACACCTCTCACTTGCTACAAGCGTATCCTCGTTATGCAGTGGGTAACCAGGGGTAAATCACTGCACGAAAGAGGCAAAAGCAATAGCAGTTTTGTAATTTTCCTTCCTTATTTTTAAAGAGTTCTTCAGTCCTGTGTGACCAGTACTCCTGATCATATGCTACATTTATTTTGATTGTTCCATCTTTGCTTTTGCAGCAATGATTTTTGCCATCTTTTCTAGGCTGGCTATTATTTTAAGCCTTCTTATTAGAATAACATACAGGGAACTCTTTTCAGTAGTCTATGCTTTGGTGAATAAGAATGATTTATCCAGATTTATATTATCCCTATCTGCTGCACGGCCAAACAGAGTTCTGTTATTGTTTTT
This sequence comes from Machaerirhynchus nigripectus, assembly GCA_013397975.1. NCBI lineage: Eukaryota > Metazoa > Chordata > Aves > Passeriformes > Dicruridae > Machaerirhynchus > Machaerirhynchus nigripectus. Next base: position 611,229 of record VZRQ01005763.1, read on the forward strand.
CCTACTACCTGAAATTGCAGTAAAAAATTCTTTTTAAAATGGTTCTCAAAATACCTGAATTTGTTACAATGCAAAAACAGTTACAGCCACAAGAGAGAGCTCTTGTAAAAACTTAAGGCTACTTGAGAAATAAGTGCGTTTTGCACTTTAACAATGAAAAATAGTTTTAGTAATTAGTGTTTACTTTAATTATTGTATTTCAGGAAATTAAACACTGATGTAAATTAGCACAGTATTCCCAATTCCATTTATATTCACCTTTTTATTTGTTTTTAATTAAAGCCAAGAACTAGTAAATAATGTCTATAGCTACGTTTTTTTAAAATAACAAACTATGTTGTGCAATCATATTTTCTTTTAAGATTTGATCCCTTGCTCTTTGCTTGCACAGTGCAATGACCCTTAGAGGCAAAACAGATCAATTCAATATGAAAATGCAACTCTACTCCCAATAGTGTGTTTGCTTTACAGAATAAGGTTTATATTAGAGAAAATCTTTCTCATGCCCTTTGTGGGTTAAATTATACCTTTTTAGGTGTGTAAATACAAGCTTATGCCTTTGGGGCCTTTGGGAGGACATATCTCTCATGTCCTGGAAGAGGATGCTTTGTAAATGCAAAATAGAGCATGACACACATAGTCGTAAATCAGTGGAATTCTGCAATATAGCAGTAATTATATCTTGGTGACAGATACCCCATATTGCTCAAAAAGAAACTGGACTTTGTAGAGAGAACACAGGATTACAGGGGAGCTAGTTCTTCCTTCTTGATTTGAGCTATCCAGATTTGTGAAGATCAAAGTGCAGTGCTGCCCTAGTTTTTGTACAAATTGGTATCTGTTTGTGTCACATCTTTCCCTCATAAAATCATTTAAATCCAAAGGAATAAAGCTACTTTTGTTAACTGTTTCCCAGAGAACTGTTCCCCTGACTAGAGGGCTTGGCTTGTGGTTATGTTTAGCCACTTGAAGTTCAATTTCTGTTCACAAAGCAGAAAACTGCCTCAGTTGGAGAATGTTGTCTTTCATGTTTACAACCTTTTCTCACCACTTCTGATGACACACTTTATTCTACTCGCATTAAAATCAATGGCAAAGCTCTGTTTATTCCAGTCATTGCAGGATCTGGGCATTAATATGTTAATTTCTAATCTTCCCTTCCAAATTCTACCATCTGCTTTTTTTTTTTCCCCTGTTTTGAATTAAAAAAATGTGTTTTACAGACATATTTTCAGTTCCTAATGTTATTACTTTCCTTATGCCTGATTCTCTTCAGCTGAACCTTCCAGATGGTATTCAAGATCCAAGCATCTTTACTTTAGATTCTTCATTTTAAAGTTGCTACTGCATGATAAATATTGAATTAGAATAACAACCTTTCTCAGGTACCAAAATAGCTCACCCTTCGGATCTCATTATTTTCTTCTATTCTTTCTCTAAATCTAATAGCTTTCTGTCCTCAAATTGCAGTGCTTAAAATATCTATGACTCATTAATTGTAAAAAAATTGTCTTTTTATTCATTAGTAGTAGAGCTTTTCATTGAATGTCCCAGCAGTGGCCCAAGACAATTTAGATAAAAAACCATTATTTCCTCTGTCTAGACAGGAATGAATTTGTAGTTTTGCCCTTTTGCATGGAAATGGTGGAGAATTGTTTTCATTTGATGTAATACAGAAAAGACTTTTGCACCTGTAATCTGCAGATCAGATATTGTCAACATTCCCTTTAGGAACAAAGTGGCCACAATTCATCCAAGTACTTAAACAGAGGTTTTTTCCTTAACGATGTAATCCCACAGTAATTGTGAATGTATTTAAAGTTACACTTGTGTTCAATACATTGGCTTTGAGGGCTTTATTATTTGAATGGAAAGAAAAGAGGTTATTTTTCTTTCTTTTAAATATCACCAGGCTTCATTTTCCCTAATAGAGACTTCACACTAAATACAGATCACTAAATTCTAAGCTTGGAAATGAAACCCTTCAATCCATAACTAACACTGAGTAGCAGATGGAATCACTGGACAACACAAGACTGCATGTCTTATGATACTTAGTAACTACAGACATGAATAAAGTACACATTTAATCAGAAGTATTTATAGAACATACATTGTTAGGTAAGTCATCTACATTCCATAAGTTTACAGGACATATATAACTATATTACAGGTTTCCTTTCTCTTCCCAGAAAACTTTATAATAGTTTAATACTTCCTTATACTGAACACAAAAAAAACCCTCATTTGGGTTTCAGTTAAGAAAACAACCTTCCTTTTTCAGAAATGCAGTTGCACATTTACCTAAAGTCTCTTGAGATGAGCCTAAGACTTTTATAGATCCAATAATGAGTCTTAAAATTCTTCCAAGCTAGTCAGGCTAAACCATGGTAACTGCTAAAATTTATGCTGAAAATGTTCAGTTACAGAATGTCTGGTTTATTTTTCCAGTCACTTTTTTTGTGCCTGCTCTCAAGGTAGTTTTTCAGCTACAGCAGAAGCTGTTTTCAGAACACTGAGTGCCAATCAAGCAAGCTCCGGCCTACCTACAAAATGTGTGCAAACATGCTTGTAGTAATTCTAAATAACGTCAATGAATTTTGTCTTCATTAATTTCTACCTGTGGCCAGACTCCGACATTTTGATCCTCAATAGCTGCACCTGTGGCAGGTTGTTTTCAGGAGTGAATATGTCTTGTAGCTGTTACCTTTAGTCTTCCAGCAGGTGTTAGAGCACAGCAGTGGTGCACCCAAGTGATTTCCTTCCTAGTGGAATCATAATCAAAGTAATTTCCAGGACACATCTACAGCATACCATGAGCACTGGAGATGAAAGGTCCTCCAGAGAATGTATCTGTCATTCCTGGGAACCATACAACTGACATAGGCTACTTATAAACTGTCACATGATTATATGGTCCAAGGGCAAAAATTTGTGATGTGAAATCAAGTATTGGTCCTTCCCACTTGTTAATGTAGAATCTGGCTATGTAACTGCAATGAAAGAAGAAAAGTTGTGCTATGAGAGGTAAGGCGTAGAAAATCTCTTAATCCTGTTCAGCAAGCAGAAGAAATCCCCAATACTGGATATTAAGAGCAATACTAATAACAAGACCATTTACAGGAAGTGTATCTAAGGACATGTGGAGCAATGAGTTTCTTGCATCTAACTATCATGGCTGACATTGTGTTGTTTTACAGTGAGAAGTGCTTTTGTAATAATTGCTGCTAATTTTTTTATGATCAATGTATGTCCACAGCATCCTGTACTTAAATTGATCTCCTCCCATTGTATTTTCCACACAGATGAATCATGCTTTTCCACACCTATCTTAGTAGACTAGGCTAGCCATAAATTTTTACTCTTATATTGTAGAGTACATTTCCCATTAATCTTCATTTCTTCCAGTTCAAACTTGTGCTTCCTGACCACATGTGGCCAGAAATATATGCAACTACAGGTAGACTAACATCACCTTCTGCAAAAACATTATGAAGATTTCCAGACATTTATTTATTTATTTTTCCTGAAGTTCTAAGACTTCACTGAGAAAACAGCAGATTATTGTCATCAGTTTCTCTTCATCTGTCATGGCCTCTAAAAAATCAGACCCTAGTTTAGAGACATCTTAGGTACTTCAAATTACAACACAGTTTCTGTGATATAGATATTCAACACAATTCTTTTCTTCCAGAGTGCTGGTCAAAATTTCCAACCTTGTGTTTTACATGGACTTCAGGACCTATGCTTGAAAACATAGCCAATTAGGAAAATATTAAATTTTTATTGCAAGACTGAACCTAAGAAAAACTGCAATCTGACTTTCATTTCAGTAACCTGCATTTAATAATCACCAAAAAATCTCTCTTTATCCATTTTATAAATTTTTTATTAACTGATGGAAGGTTTCCAACTGTTTAGATACCAAATCTTTTCAATTAACCTTATCTTAGAAATTAATCTATTAGGGGAGAGGTTTAATAACTCTAATGTGATATATCTTCAATGAGTCCATTTATGTTTTATATCATTGTCCATTTCCTTCTGTCTCTGATAATACTGATGTCCTTAATAAAAAGTCTATTAAAAAGCCCCAAAACATGATCCTTAGAATAAAGTAACTGGCTATACTTGTCTCATTGTGCTTTTTTTTTTTTTTTAATCTGACTAATGTGTTTTTCTCCTACTATATTGCCAGGATCTGTTAATGTCTTATTCTATGTGTTAGTTCTTTTAGTAATCTGGACATAGATTTTTCAGATACTCAATAAAATCATTACAAGAAGACAAAAATTTATTCACAGCTCACATATGATTTTCTAATTCCTGTTTCTCATTGTCTTTAGATTACATTTCCATTGGTGTTACATGCATCATCATCCTTATTGAAAGAAGAGCAAAACATGTATTTAGTAGGTTAGCAACACCTAAATCATTCCTGATCTTTGTCTTTCCCTCCACAAACTCTGGTCCAATTTATCTTTTCATCCTCTTTCCATATAGGTCTGTGGTCTTTCCACTCTTCATTTTATTTTCTTTAATTTCCCCTTTGAATTTTACTTTTTGAACTTCTGAGATGCAACTGGCCTGATCATACACTCACAGAACCACAGAATGTTTGATTTGACCGTGGGAGGTCACCTGGTCTAAACACCCTGCTCAAAGACACCTTAAGGCAGTTGCTGAGGACAGTCAAAAGACAGATGGCTTTTGAGAATCTCCAAAGATTTCACAGCCTTTCTGGGCAAACTGTAACAGTGTTCAGTTACCCTGACGGTAAAACAAATTTTCCCGATGTTCAGAAGTCCTGACAGTGGAGACCACTGTAAAGAGCCTGGCCTTGTCTTCTTTACACCCACCCTTCAAATATTTATATACATTGATAAGATCCTCCTAAAATGAACCTCTCAAGACTGGAGAAAATGGCCTCAAGCTGAACCAGGCAACCTCTAGATTGGATATTAGGGAAAAATTTCTTCACTGAAAGGGTGGTTGGCCATTGGAATAGGCTGCCCAGGGAAGTGGGCCATCCTGAAACAGTTTATTATACATTTAGTGACTGTGTGTCCTGCATCTGCTAGATAACTTTCTCATCAATCTACCTCTTACTGTGCAAGAGAACTGTAGTTATTAAATTCTCTGCTCTTCCACAGGAGATCTAAGAAGAACTTTTCACCTGTAGGCAACCTTAGACTAAAGCACCTCCTTTTTTTTCCATGGTTTTTATTTTTCAAGCAATATGAACTGCATGAGACTAACACTTTTTAATTTTTTTTTTATTCCCTATTTTTGGTCTTATTTAGCTTGTTCCTAAATATCTTTCCTCATCCAGAGATGTGGTTAATATTATGCTCCAGGTAAAATAACCAGCAAGTGGAACTTCAGTGAAAGCTATACCCATCTATTTTCCATTTTCTTAAAATTCATCCTAAGCTATAAAAGCATGCCTTTAATTAATGCTGTGTCTACTAACTCCTGGCTACACTGAGCTGAAGCATATCCAATGTCTGTAACTGTAGGGGAGAAACAGAAAACTAGGTATCTGGCTCAGAGCATTTTTGAAGCTGTACTACTCTGCCAACCAAGATATGTGTATTTCCTAGTACAAAGAGTTTGTATATTGAATTTATACATCAATTGTCTTCATTTTATTGACTTTAAATAATTTGATCCTTTTAATAAGCCTTAAACCCTTATTCTAACAGATAGTTCTGCCTTCTGGGCCCCCTGTCGATTTTATATTTTATTTCACATTATATTTAATATTCTGAGTTAATGCCATGAAGATATTTGAATGAGATATCTACTTAGTTTAAAAAAATATCCTGGAGCAACTAAAAATATAGTATTTTCAAAGGTTAGAAATATTTTTTCCGCACAATTAACACAAAACTGTATTTTCATAGCTTTGCCTTCAGCTGGCACAAATGTTCTTAAAAGACTCCTTTGTAAGAGCTAAATGTAGAGCAGAACACATTTCTGCTATGGTAACTTCAACTTCCCCTAACATCTGACAAGAACAGAGGATCTCTTCTACAGTGCAAGAAAAGGCATATAATTTTTTTCCAGAAGAAATTGTTCCTGCTTACCAGCTGATAGTATATTCCAGACTCTTCTAGCAATTATTTTTCACTTTTGGAAGATTCTGACTTTTGTTAGATTCACTACTGCATGGCAAACGCTTGACAGAGCTAAGTTCATTCATAGTTGGTACCATGTTGAGAATTTTGTTTGTTCTGTTTTTGGAACCAAGACCGTAGTGTAAGATGCTGAGTAGCATGAGACTGGAACTCACTAATGCGCGTAGCTTTTATGTAATGCCCTACTGAAGATTTCCTCCCTATATAATTTTAATGATGTATTTTTTCTATAAACTCCTTGCAAAGCGCCTACAGGTCCTCTTCAGCACTGCACTTTCATCTTCTTTGGCATGTTTGGTCCTTCAGTAAAGCTGCAGGGATGTGCATTCATCTCTCTGCATCTTTGTCATGATTCTGCTAGTACCAGTACTCCTTCCTGCGACCTTAGAGCCCTCCGACTTTCCTTTCATATCTCAAAGGGTTCTGGATAGTGACATAATTTTTGAGCTCTGAAGACTGCTTCAGGATGCTTAAGATTTTGATGACATTTGAAATTTGGACTGTTTTGCCTCCTGTTATAATAATTTTGATCACCATATAATCCTCAGATCTGAGGGTTTTAGTGCTACAGAAATGTCCATCATCTGGAAGCACTCTCTGAAGATGTATTTTATTAGAAAATGAATCCAAAGTACAAACTTATCTGTTTGAATTATCATCAATAAGATTTGTAGCTTACACTCAACCTTTGCCTCCAATGTCAGCATTTGATATTGATTCTCTTGTGTCTTATACCCACAGCATATTTATCTCTGTTTCATGTGCCTGCAGTTTCTATAGGTAGCATTGTATTTTACGTAGGTCATGTCACCAAAAAAAGGTCCCTCCTGCATATTAAAAGTGTCTGTGCATGTATCTCCAAATGTCCATGAGTGGTTCAACCCAGACAGTGACCAAAACCCATGCAATTGCTTTCTCTCTCCCCCACCAGTGGGATCAGGGAGAGAATCAGAAGGGTAAAAGCTAGAAAACTCATGCGTTGAAATAAAGACAGTTTAATAGGGAAAGCAAAAGCCACACATGCAAGAAAAACAAAACAAGGAATTAATTCACTGCTTCCCATGGGCAGGCAGCTGTTCAGCCATCTCCAGGAGAGCAGGGCCCCATCACTGTAGTGGTGAGTTGGGAGGATGAACACCATCATTTTGAACGTTCCCCCTACCCTTCCTTTTTCTTCCCCCTGCTTTATAAACAGATCATGATGCCACATGATCTGGAATGTCCCTTTGGTCAGTTTGGGCCACCTGTCCCAGGTCTGTCTCCTCCCAACCTCCCATGCACCCCCACATTCTTTGCCTGCATGGCAGCAGGGAAAGCAGAAAAGGCCTTGGCTCTGTGTAAGCCCTGCTCAGCAATAGCAGAAACATCTCTGTATTATCAACCCTGTGTTCAGCACAAATCCAAAACACAGCCCCATATCAGCCACTGTGAAGGAAACTAGCTACCCCAGACAAAACTAGCACTGTCATGCAATGTGTAACCAAAAATTGCCCCCTCCTGTATGTTAAAACTGTCTGCAGGTAGCTTCAAATGTTCATTAGTCATTTACATGCACATTAAAAACAGAGAGACTGGGGGAAATAAACTGAGCAGGACATGGAACTTACCTCCCTAATAAGGGAAATTGCAACACTATGATCCTGCAATTATTTTCCCTTTAACTCCTCTTTCTGCCATTGTGGCAGTGGAAATACATAATCAATATTGTTTGCCTATAGGTTTGGGAATTTCATAAATTTTGAAAGTATCTATTATAAGGCAGAGGCAACTTATGCTAGCTACCCCCTGTCTTACACTTTTAACCATGGTAGAAAAAGATGAGAGGGGTGGAAAGAAAATGGATAAAATATAAAAGAATAATATGAAAAATGATCATGTTAAAGGACTTGTATTTTCAAAAGATCTTAAAACTGAACATCCTGTATATTATAATTGCATTTAAAGACTTCTAGTAGCATTCATCTCTTTTTTCCTTTTTTTTTTTTTGTTGTAAGAGTTGTAATTCAAATCCCATTCAGTTAGATAGCTGATAAATGCCCAGTGGAAATAATCCTCAGAAAAGGTTGTTTTTCCTAACCTTGGTCTGAGCTGGATTATGGTGCTGCTGATATTTGCATCCTTCTTTAAATACATTGTCTGTACTTCAGTGTAAAACTTGTTTCTGAGACTCTTCTGCTTGTATTTCTTCGAAAATTTAAAGAAACCCTATGGCAGGAAAGAAACCTTGAAGTCAGGTTAGAAGTAGAAGGTACTTAGTACACATCAGTGGTCTCGATGTCTGGTATGGTAAGCCAAAGAATCACAGAATGGTTGAGGTTGGAAGGGACCACTGCAAACTGTGTTGTCCAGCTCCCTGCTCAAAGGACCAGGGGATGTTGCCCAGGAAAATGTCCAAGATATTAAAGTTTTGAGTATCTCCAAAGGCGGAGACTCTACAGTCTCACCGGCCATCCTGTTCCAAAGTCTGATAACTTTTACAACAAAAAGTGTGAGGATTTCAATCATATAAAAACTTTCCGTGGATTTCCTATATCTTAATTTCTATCCATTGCCTCTTGTCTTTTTACTGGATAACAAAGACAACAGTCTGGCTCCAAATTCTTTACTGCCCTCCTCCCCTGATCAAATAAGGTATCCATACATATGCAAAAGATTCCCCTAAATATTCTCTTCTCCAGGCCGAACAGTCCCAGCTCTCTCAGCCTCTCCTCAATGACTTAAACTGAGAGACAGTTGCCCTTTGCTAGGCTCTCTCCAGTGAATCCGTCTCTCTTGTGCTGAGGTGCCCAGAGCTGGATGCACTATTTAATTATTGCCTCATCCACTGTGAGGAGGAGGATCACCTCCCTGCTGGCAACAATTTTCCTAATGAAGCCCAGGATACCATTAGCCTTCTCTGCTGCAAGGTCACACTGATGTTTCGTTTACAACTTGGTGTCTGCCAGTGCCTTAGGTCCTTTTTTACAAAGCTGCTTTCCAGATGGTCAGAGGAAGCATTTACTGGTACATGAGCTTATTCCTCCACAGGAATTTCCCTGGGGAAAAGTGTGTTTGATTTTGCTGAACTTCATTAGGTTCCTATCTGTCCAGGTCTCCTGCCCATTCATCTGAATGGCAGCACGACCAGTGGGAATATCAGTCACTCCTCCTGGTTTTATATCATCTGCAAACTTGCTGAGGGTGCATGCTGTCCTCTTCTCTAGGTCATTAATGAAGCTGTTAAACAGCATGGGCCCCAGTATTGATCCCTGATGCACACTTCTGGTGACTGGGGTCTGGGTTTGGGGTTTTTTTTTTTGTATTGGCTTTGTGTGGCCAGGTCCCCTCTGGTAGAGGGGTGGGGCTACAGGGTAGCTTCTCTGAGATGCTGCCAGAAGCTTCCCCCATGTCCAACAGAGCCAACGCCAACCAGTTACAAGACACAGCTGTAGATGATCAAGGCTGAGCCAATCAGAGATGGTAGTAACACCTCTATGAGAAGATATTTAAGAAGGAGAAAACTTATTGTGCAGATGTAAGTGTGCTGAGAGAAGAGAGAAGTGAGAATATGTGAGAGAAACAACTCTGCAAACAGCCAGGTCAGTGAAGAAGGAGGGGGAGGAGGTACATCAGGTGCTGAAGCTGAGATTCCCACTAAGCTTGTTGTGAAGACCATGGTGAGTCAAGCTGTCCCCATAAAGTCTGTGGATGTCAGTGGGGGTGCAGAGGTCCACCTGTAGCCCATGCCAGAGTAGGTGGATGCCCTAAAAAGGGCTGTGAATGCTTGGGAAACACATGCTGGAGCAGCCTTCTGGCAGGGACCTGTGGACTCACGAAGGGAGGAGCCCATGCTGGAGCAGATTTTCTGGCAGGACTTTGACCCTGTAGGGAACCCAGAATTAAGCAGGCTGTTCCTGAAGGACTGCATGTCATCAGAAAGGGACCCACACTGGAACAGCTCATGAAGAACTAACTGTAGCCTGTGGGAAAGACTCCCACTGGAGAAGTTCATTGAGAACTGTCTCCTGTGGGAAGAATGCCACACTGCAGCAGGGGAAGGACTCCTCTCCCTGAGCAGTGACAGAAACAACGCGTGGTGAACTGGCTGTAACCCCATTCCCCATCTCCCTGCATTGCTGGTGGGGAGGAGGTAGAGCCCGCAAAGGAGGGAAGGTGTTTTTAAGATTTGTTTTACTTCTCATTATCTTTCTCTGATTCTGACTGGTAATTAATTTAATATCCCCAAGCTGAATCTGTTTTTCCTGTGATGGTAATTGGTGAGTGATTTCTCCCTGTCCTTATCTCAACTCACAAACCTTTTTTTCTATTTCTTCTCCCCTGTCTAGCTGTGGAGGGGAGTGACAGAGAGGATTTGATGGATACCTGGCATCCAGTCATGGTAAACCCACCACACCTCGAGGAGGACTTCACTCTGTTTGTTACAGCCCAAGACCTTCAGCATCACACAAAAGTCAATGCATTGTTATACTGATTTAGCTGAAGCTTTATCATTGCTCCTAATGCCACAGTGCTGTTCAGTTTTTCACAGGAAATAAACAGCTAATTTAGAATACTTTGAAACACTGTTAATCATACTTGAAGTTTTTAATTACGCACAATAATTTTGTAATGTTTTAAACATAATGTATTTATGGAATAATTAATTTATTTGTGTGCAAGTTAATGTAATCATATTAATGCTATAAAGACAAATTAAAGCACCATATTTCTTCATTATATAAATATCCAATCCCAGAATTGAAATACCCCCTAATGTAATTAGAAATAAATGCAGTATTTTCCAAAAGGCCTATTATCATTACTAGCACATAATCTTGCCAAGTTATTATCATAGTCCGTAATTCTGAGTAAATGCATCATAAAATTCCAAGGGGACCAAGGGAAAAAAAAAGATTAGAGAAAGCAGCTCTAGAAGAGCAGCTTCATATACTTCAACAGAACTTGGAACATACTTGGATATCAGACTATCAGAAAACAGGAAGAACTTCTTTCTCTTCACAGACGTGGGGACCCGTGAGTTTAGGTGCAAGTTCTGTGTGAGTTTTGCACAGGACACACATCAACGGGAAAGTGGTAATTCTCCCTCCACTGGTCGCCACACAGGTAGCTGAGACTTTCTGCAGCACAACAGCAAATTCTGTCTTACGTCAGTGTAAGGGTTTACTCCTTATATTTCGTTTTTGAGAGACAAAGCATAAGCTATCACTTAAATTATGTGTGAACCGGGACTGTCTAGCTTGCATGAGTCTGACATTTGACTCAGAACGCAAGTCTTAATTACCCCAACTTACCACCCTAACTCCTTGTCCAGAAAACAATTTTTGTATCTGCACTAAAATTTTAAAAATTCTGTCCACTGCAGCCACAAACTCCTCTATCTACTATGTGCACCAGTCCTTAGGATTTCCTACTGCTATACAGACAAACCTGCGAATTGCTGGGCTTTTCAAATCATGATTAGAAGCATTATCCAAGAAACCTGTTGCAATTCAACTCTGAATGGGCAGAATAGAAGAAAAGACTAGCTGGGAAAAGGTATTTGCAAGCTGCAAGAAACTGTAGTTGCTTATCCAGTATGGAAAAAACCCATAAGTGAGATGCACCCACACATCCATTTTATACCTAGTTTAATGCATTATCTGACACAAGGTCCAGGCTCAGGAACAGAACCATTTTCATTCTGGTGATGTAATAAAGCAGCTACAGGAATTCTGTACTGGATGTAACTGGTAGGCTGGCTGGGTTACTGGTGGCTGCAGGATGCATTCTGTGGAGAAAGGTCCAAGCTACTCTGGACCAGTCACAGCTGGCTTTGGCAAGCTCTGACACTGCCGTAAGCCACTCATCCTGAACTAAAAATGCACCAAGACAAGGGAGCCCCCAGTGCCCTGATTTATACCTGCTCAGGAAAGAGCAGCAGTTACCGGAGGCATGAAAAAAAAATTGAAAAAATGTCTCCAGAGAAACTGAGGGACAGTTACAGAGAACATTCACTGTTTTCTTCCCCTGAAACCATGTCCCCCAGAGACACTGTGAGAGGAATAGAATAGCAACTTAGCCAAGCCCACATGGCTCTAGACTCCAGCACCTCTCTCTCTGCAACTAGGACCCATCTGACTTGTCCAGTACTGGACCAAAGAACCAAGCAAGGGAACCAGACAAATCCTGGGGACAGCTGTGTTGTCCTTCCCCTATTCTAAGGTAACCTTGTTTAATGTTCCTCTTATGTAAAGTAACCTGAAATCTGTCATTGCTTTCAGTGAGTGATCTCTAAAGGCCATATCCCACCTAAATCATTCTATGGTTATAGAGGTGTGTTGTTTTTTTTTTTAGCTCACATAATATTCAACAATTATTTTGTGGTATGTACATAAGTAGTCATGCGATTTAGACTGAATTCATAAAAAAGGTTCAAGTACTGATGTGTAGTCCACGGTTCATCTCTCCTTAGCTCTCCCTTCTAGGGTCACTCAGACCATAAAATAAGATCCTATGAAAGTCATCAATGCCTCTGTATCCAAAGGGAGGGGCTGAATCAAAAATGTCTGAACTGAGGACAAAGTAGTCTTGTCAGAGTTCTCACTGGGAAATCTGTACAAGAAAAAACCTCCTAACGTTTCTCCAGCACAATATTTCCAAATTGCATCGTTTTTTTCAGGCACTAATACACCACTGTGCTCAACCTTACAAAGTCTATCTGGTCTTTAAGGCCAGAGATATAAATATTAAGAGTTTAACATTTGGCAAAAGAAAGAAAATGTAAATTTGTCTGTCTCAGGTGCTAGCTACACGTCCTTGTTCTACTACCTGAAATACTCCTTCCCCTTGAGATTTTGGAGCCATGACTAGAAACCTTTCTTTGCTAGCCCTACAGTTTCTACACTAACAAGTGTTCTGTATTTTAATATATTTTGTTGCTATGTCAATTTCAGGGTGAACAAGAAATATTTTCCACAGTCTTGGACTCAAGGTCACATGTCACGTACTCGCTTGTGTCAGTTTGGTTATGGTTAGGCTTAACAAAAGTAGTCTGGTCACATCTGTATGAGTTCTTGTCTCTGATTTCCTGAATGCACACTAGGTAGTCTCAGTGTATTGGTTTTATTCTGGTGTGGTTTTCTGGTTTCAAGATTTTGAAATAATATTTTTGCACACCACAAGAAGAGCATTTTAATCATGTGATAGCACAACTTTTTTTATGGGTACTGAAATGTGATATAAATACATGTGCAGGAGTCAAAGGATACAAAGTTTACAAGGCTGACATTTGAGGAATGTGTACGACGAAAGACAAACCCTGGCTCATCTAAGTATTGTTTTTAGCAGTAATTGTGCATACCTGTTGGCTTTGAAATTGCACGAGGGAGAAACAGAGGAAAGCAGCATGGTGGACTGCCCAGGAAGACAGTGTTCAAGCTTGCTTCATAATAGTTTTCTTTAGTAGCACAAATATACTGAGTTATTTTCCTGAAAATCCAGGGTAAAATTGGATCTTTGAAGGAAAACCTCCAAGATAAATAATTTGTTCACATATTCTGAAAGTATTTTATACCAATTATTTTCAGAAATTTTATTTTACTGGTTAATCTAAATGTAAAAAGTGAAAGTCTGGCACAGATTCACTTGTACCCGACGTTAATGTGCATTTTCTCATCAATTTTCTATGAATATCCCCCAGTATTCTGTGGCAAAAAGTATTAATCTAACCTTTGAAATGCTACAATAGGAAACTTGTTTTCTGTGATGTTCACCATCTCAATAAAGCAGACATCTCCAGATATGCATTACGTACTGTAGCACTGATTCACTAGTCTTCAGGGATCCGAAATACCAACACCCATTCCTCAGCACTTCTGCTAGACTTCTGCACCAAGCCTACCAGGCTGCTTGATGCCTGTTTTTATCCATTAGTTGCTGATATCTGGCCAACAACAAAATTACTGTTTTTCTAAACTCTTCACTCCTGCAAAATCTCCCTAAGCACCTGGTTCTTTACTTGTATCACTTTGTTCCTTCCCTTGAAGTATCTTATTCCATTCATGGACGTCTTTGGGCTCTTCTTGGAGAGCTTCCTCCTAGGGCCTTTTTCGTATCTGAAGGGGCATATTCCCCTCTTGCAGAGCAAATTTCTCCTCACTGAGGGAATTTTTTCTTCACAAAGAGCTTTTTCCTCTACCTGAATGGCTTTGTTGTCCTCTTGAAGAGCTTTAAGCTGGTCCTTGAAGGCTTTGTGTTTTTCTCATAAAGCTAAAATCTCATGCTGAAGAGCTTTTTCCTTCAATGAAAATGCTCATTCTTATCCTTTGAGAGCCTTAATCTCTTCTCTGAGGGCTTTATGTTGTTGATGGGCCCTTTGCTGTTTCTCAAGGTTCTTTGTTTCCTCTGAAGAGTCCCTATGCTTCTCTTGAAGGATTTTATTCTGTTCCCAAAGGACTTTGTTCTATCTGTGGACACTTTGATTCTCCTGATAGTAGGTTTTGTTCTCAATAAGAAAACTTTGTTCTTTTGCTGAAGATTTTGATTCTGTTCTTGAAAGGCCATTTTCTCATTCCAGTTTGGTTAAATCTTGCCATATGAGAGGAGATGGCAAATAGGGGCAGCAGTGATAAATTGCTGGTTTTCCTTAAAGAATATTTATCCTTTGAGCTAGTCACTTTCTCACTTAGCTGCACCACTCAGGGGCTGTGCTATGGTCCAGGTGGGCGATTCCATCCTTCATAAGCAGTAGTCATGGAACAGAGAATAAAGGTTAAGTGTCCATGAATAACAAAAAAAGTAAGTAAGTAAATAAATATCATACTAAATCTAAAATAAAAATAGTAATAGTATTTCTATAAATACTATATAGTAGTATTTATATAAATAGTGATACTAAATAGTAAATAGTAAATAGTAAACCAATACTGACATTTGACAAGCACTGTATATTTTTGCATGTGCTGAAGTAAGTACAGCAGATTGTTTCACAAGGCTAACTTAATTATACAGATATTTCCTTTTAGAGTCCTTTTAGAGCCTAAAAACTTTGTCAGTCTTTCTCATTATATAACTTGAATAAATAACTGAGATAAGGTGGCACTAAACACTTTTTATTGTTGTTTATTTCTTATTCTACCCTGCTGTGACAATGTTGTATTGTTTGGATTGGAGTAAATGTACAGACAAAGTAGGATTTTTATAAGTTTAATTTCAAAATAAAGGACAATATTGTAAAATCAGGCATGTTTTGGGTATGTTCCCAGCCTGTTGCTGGGAAACACTAAACAATTAGCTAATATGCAGCTCAATCATATAATTTATACATACAGCTAAATACATACACATATTCCAGATGTTCAGAGAAACTGTCTTATATCTGTGAAGTATCCAGCTGAAAAATTACAACAAATTAAGGAAATTATACAGTAGCTACTGTTGTGTTATCCTTGAATCAGTTCGCCATCTGGCAGCTCATGCCAGATCTGTCAGTGAGGCTATCCTCAATTATATCATTTCAAAAGGCGTAGCAGCAGTGACACAGCATTAAGTAGCACTGGTGATCAAATAAATTGTGTTCATCTGAAGTAAGTCATAAGGGTTTGTATGGCTAGAATTCTCTAGCAAGTCAGTCTTTGTTTTCATCAATTTGTTTTTCGTATTTCTCCATCCATTATATTCATTTAAAACATTATATGCCATCTGGCTAAATTTTTTTTTGCCATTGGTATTGATGGCTGCCACAAAATAATTCCTTACATAGACTCTCAGAGTGAGCTTTTACTCCTAGCTACCTTGGCACAAATTTCGGTTGACTGTATTTGGAGAAATTTCAAAATTACAGAAATTCCATAGATGAAACCATATATGGTCTCTATATTAGTCAAGTTAGGCAGGATTAGTACTCAGAATTGCAAATATTTGAGTATATTTAGCAAATGCACATGAAAAGTGAGAATTAAATAATAAATGAGCATGATGGTAGGGTGTCTGCAATCTTCATTGCCTCCCAGGCAACAGTCTCTTTTTCCAACTCAAACAAGATCCATGTATTTTATGACAACTACTTTGTTTTTTTGAAAAGAGGATCAATTACTTCAGGCACATGAACATCTTAGATTACACCAGTAACTTGTCTGCTCCTTATGAATTTTGGGGGGCAGAGGAATACTGTATTCCTACTAAACTATAAACCTGTTTCCAATATTTGTTATCCGATCAAAGCCACTGATATGTGGGCTTTTTTTAATCATGCACTATGTGCTCAGGATATTAAAAAAAGCCCAGTGAGCTTACAATGAGATTTGGCAGTTCTGTTTAAATCACTACACATCTCACATCATCTCTTTGTACTGTCTCTCAGCTCTGTTCTGTATGTTAATTACGTAGGGGACTGAAATATGGCATGTAAAATGCTCAGTAATCCCAGGAGATGAATATATACAATTCCCACTGAAAACTTTACAGGATGATCAGCCCTCTGAATCCTTTTCTCCAGGATATTTGATTCCCCTGTCTGCTCAAGCAAATTAAATGGGCTATGCAGATGAGTAATACTGAAACCTATAATATCAAACAAGATCAGTATCTTGGGTTCATATACCTTTCCCAGTCTTTTTACCTCACTTTAACTCCTCAAGAACTATTTAAATCTTATTTCTTCCATACTTATCACCAAGATATGTCTGAACATTATAGTTCAGTTAATTTTTTTCAGCTTCTTTAAAAATGTCATAGTGATTAAAAAAATGTGGCTCACATAAATCAGTAGCTCTATTAGTTGTTTCCATGTTAAAATGGAAAGTTTAAAGTAACACTGGTTATTTTGACACGTAGGCCACTTCCTTTTCTAATTTAGGAATATAACTAGTAGGAAAAAGATGTCAGTTTCAACCAGTGACAAAGACTAAAGCCATATTTCCTCTTCAATCTACATAGTAAAAGAAACTGAACTTGGCAAAAAGGGAATTTTATGAATGCACTCCAGAGTTGACTAAAACAATGCAGCTGAAATGATACCAACAATTATTTACTCCACTAGTAATTAATATAAACTTCTCCTAACTCAGCTTCATGATGTTTTCTCAAGTCCTGTCACTGGTCATGACTGTGAAGAGACCAATACCTGCCCCTGTGCTTCTCCTCATGAAGATGTTGAAGACTGATGAGGCCTCCTTCAGTCTCCTCTTCTCCAGGCTGAACAAGCTAAGCGACCTTACCCACTTCTCATAAGGCTTCCCCTCTAGACCCTTCACCATCTTCATGGCCCTCCTCTGGATGCTCTCTAATATCTCAATGTCTTTCTTATACTGTGGCACCCAAAACGGCAGACAATATTCAAGGTGAGGCTGCCCCAGTGCAGAGCAGAGTGGGACAATCCCCTCCCTTGCCCGGCTGGCGATGCTGTGCCTGATGCCTTGCAGGACACAGCTGGCCCTCCTGGCTGGCAGGGCACTGCTGACTCATGTTCAACTTGCCATCGACCCAGGTCACTTTCTGCAGTGCTGCTCTCCAGCCTTTCATTCCCCAGTCTATACACACAAACTGCATTGCCCAGTCAAAGGTGAGGAATCTGGCACTTGCCCCTGTGGAACTTACTACAGCTGGTGATTGCCCATCTCTCTAATGCACTGAGGTCTCACTGCAGGGCCCCTCTGCCCTCGAGGGAGTTCATCACACTGCTGTTTGGTTATCAAAGTGCACATGAAATATAGACAATGCGAGTAGTTCTGAGAGTTCCAAGACAACTAAAATAGAGATTAAAATACCTCGTTTTACTATTATAAGTAATTTTTGTAGTGAGGTCTATGATTGAAGACAATGAGGGTATATCACTGCAATGCATGCTGCATTATTTCAATGGGACAATGTGTGTAAAACCTAATATAATAATGAAAATAGTGTAGAAAAACTGTGATTTCAGTTTACTAGTTCTTAATTCTGGTTGTTCTGATCAGAAAGTAAAAATTACGCTTTCCGAAATAAAGGTTTAGTCTAGAAATTTTACATTACAGTGAAATGCAACAATCCAGACTTTTTAATGACAACCACTCTGAGTAGATGTATAGCAAAACAGCACACACAGCATCTGTGAAAGATACAGGAAAAGATTTGATTTCCTGCTATAAGCTACACAAAAACTTAACTATAAACCACTCTCAATTACAACCTTTTTGAATGCCCCCACTACCCACATTTAAATTTACTGCTTAGTGGAAATAAGTAGCAGAGCAGGTATTTTCTTAATTTTCCAGGTGCCACTAGATAACAATTCTGATCAAACTCCGACCCCAAAATAGCTAGGCCTACAAAAAATGTCAAGTACATGCAAAGAAAAACAGCATAGTTCAAAAAATAAGCTTATAAAATCAAAATCACACCCATTTTACAGCTTCTATTACATATGCCAGTTGCTGCTTGATAAACCTAAAAACTCAGCCTGGAACCTAAAAACCTAACTGCTGTATTTGGCCCATCTGGCACTTTTACCATTCTGACAATTTTATGCTGATGTGGCTTCTTTTTTAGGTCATTCAAACTAGTGATTTTCTCTCCCCAGTGGATATAAAATTTATGTCCTTGCTTCCAGGAGACTGAAAACCTGGACTAAGACAGATCTTTGCTCTACCTGACGGAGATTAGCAGAGTACCGCAGAGAGCAAAAGCTGATGGTGCTGTACATCTGTGCATTCAACAGTCAGTGGCACTAAGCCACTAGTCTCTTTTCTGCATGACCAACTGACTAATTACTTTACTTGGCCTTTCTGAGTCCCTTCAATTAATGCAATGTGCAGTTGCACACAGTAATGGAGTCACCCATACAGAACAGAGTCTGGGCCAGAATTAGGCTCTAAGTCCCAGAAGCACCTGTTACAAATACAAAATGTCCAGATGGTCTGGTCTTTGTGGGAAAGTGTCAAGAATTGACTTATCTATCTTTCTTTCTTTTGGTTTAAGGTCATAAACATGATTCTTTTGAAGCAGAAAGCCAATCACATTTAGGAAAAAAAACCCAACAAAACAAAACAAATAAACAAATCAAAACAAAGCCATAAAAGGAAGGAAGGAAGGAAGGAAGGAAGGAAGGAAGGAAGGAAGGAAGGAAGGAAGGAAGGAAGGAACGAACAAACAAACAAAGAAAAGCAAGAAGAGAACCTTAGGATAAATGGAAAACCCACTCCATTTGTAAATCTTAATAACCCAGTCAAGCTCGTTGTTATCACGTTCTGGGCAGGCAAATGGGATTAGCCTGTGATTACAATGCAGCCTTCAATATAATTAGATAGATTTATTTAAACACAGCTGCAAACCGTAAAAATGTGAAATATTTAGTGACTGTGAATTCCACAGTTTGTAAATCCAAACTTAAATCTCTTATCATCTATTTTGCTTTGGTTTTGCTTAGAAATACTAGAAAATACTGCTCTTCTTTCACTCTCTCACTCTTTCTTTTTTTTTTAAATTTTTTTAAAATTTTTTTTTAAATTTTTTTTAATTAATATCAGTTTTTTGGGTTTATAACAGTGAGGATTGTTCCTGAATGTTAATTCACTTTCTAACAGTGCACTTCT
>VZRQ01005763.1:631376-656387 GCA_013397975.1 Machaerirhynchus nigripectus
CCTTCCACCCTCCATTCTCTCTGTCCTCTTTCTGCCTCTATCTGTGAGAGTAGTAAGAGAAAGAGTGAGTTGAGGAAGGGAGAGGAGACTATTTCAGTAGAAGGGAAAATCAAATAAAGCATATTTACTGCCCATCAATTATTTCACTTTTATCAAATGTTTGTTATTTTACTTAATGTCTGTAAACTTTAAAAGCCTAAAGCACTAACTGCCATATCTCTGCATGTTCACTTAAGACAGAAAAAGAAGTCAAAATTAGCTTTCTGAGATCCTAACATGAATTTTAACAAGAGTAGTAATGAATTCATATCAGTCATATGGGAAGCATGCCTATTTTTATTATTCATAAGTGCTGAAATAATATTGGCTACTATAAATATGTAGGATACATCCAGTATTTTTAATCATAAATTACAGTAACTAACTGCTACCAGCAATAATTATGGATTTTTTGTAGTTGATGCATTATTTTCGTTAGACTTTTGAGAAGCTTTAATATGTACTGAAGAAAATTTCTGTATTTTCAATGGCTCAAGAGACATATGCTGCTTGAAATAAATCTAAGTGAATTGATTCACATGATGTTTTAAAATGTGAATGACAATCAATATTTTACTGGATTTTTGGAACACTCTTTTCACAGAACCAATATTTGAATTTTAAAATGTGAAAAGACCATGGAAGTGGCATGAGGAAAGAACTATCTCCAGGAAAGAAAATGCAGTATTTGCTCTTAGTTGTAAAAAGTGATAGGAAAGCTAAGATGTTATTTTTGTAAAACAAATGGAAATACAACATAGGGCAATATTAACATTTCAGAAAGGCTGAGTCATGCCTCATTATGCTTCATCGTCACTTTATTTACATGGAAAACAGATGAAATACTGCATGCTCTAAATTCTAAGAAAGAACAGTGGATACAGTAGGGAAGGGCTACAGCTCTGGGCATTTACCCGGACATTTTCTTTAAAAGCGTTATCTGTGCATTCACCTGGTTATATCTGAGCAGTCAGATGTGGAGCAGAGCTCACCTTTGAAGCCTCATTTGTAAGAAGGCATCATAAGAGAAAAACATTGGGCCAGATCCAACAACCTGACAGAGGTGAGGTTGCTGCAGCTCCATCCTCCCAGATGCAACCTGTAGCAACGCTGAGCGATTACAACCAGTAGGCACATGCATATAGATCATGCATGTTCACCACATCGTGGAATCATAGAATGGTTTGGGTTGGAAGGGACCTTGTAGGTCACCTAGATCAACACCCCTGCCATAGCAGTGACACCTTTCACTAGGCCAGGTTAAGGTCAAAGCCTTATCCAACCTGGCCTTGAACACTTCCAGGGATGGAGCATCCACAACTTCTCTGGACAACCTGTTCCAGTGCCTCACCACTCTCACAGCAAAAAATTTGCTCCTAGTATCTAGTCTAAAACTACTCTATTTTATTTTCAATCCATTCCCCCTTGGCTCTTGTAAATAGTCCACCTCTGTCTTTGTTGTATGCTTTCTTCAAGTACTGGAAGGGTGTCATTAGGTCACACCCACTTTCTTTTTTTCAGTGTGAAAATTTATATATACACATATATGCAAATGTCCTGAACAGCAAACTATCAACATGACTGAGCTTTTTTACCCTCTTACTCATTTATTTATCCATCCTTGTTCCTCCCCAAATTACCTGAATCAATTTTTCCTTCCTTTGATTCCTCCTCAAAACATCCCTTATAAAGTCATGTGCACTGCTGAAACATTCCAACCACTAAGTGGCCCTGTTACCACCTGTCGCTGAAGGTGGGGTCACTGAGGTTCTTGACAATAATAGATCCCTTGTTCGGATTAGAGTGAAATGACACTGAATGACCTGTGTTTATATATGTATACGTATGGCAGGTCTATTTTAAAAAAAATTGTTTGCAGTGGAAAGGAGGTATGTAACTGTTTTGGTTATTATCTATATAAAAGTATGAAGACATCTCCTAAGAAAATATATAAGGAAAAGAAAGAAAGAGAGAAAGGATAAGAGCAGGTACAAAGATGTCACCACCTGTGGATCCAGTGACAAGGTTTGACTGTTGCTATTTCTATGTCCATTAGTCACGCTCTTGATCCATCAGGCATGGAGGAAGCTTCCAAACCACAAAGTTCAGCGGGTTAATGTTCAAGTGGGAATGCCCAGGTACCTCCCCTGGGGGGGAAATTTTACACTGTCTGTTGCAACACTGTGGATCATGAGCAGTCCTCTGGTGGAAGGCCCCAGAAATGAGTCTGGAGGAACTTTGGGGATATTTGATGTTTTATGACCCCTTCTAAGACATGACAGCTGCCTCTTACCTCAGCATAGCTGAGCCAGTTATGTTCCATCAGAAGGGATGAAAACCCTCGAGCCTATGTCTGAATGTCCCGATAGCTTCCCAGGGGGAAGTTTTACAACTGAGACAGTTGTGTCAGAAAGGACACTGGCATGATAAAAAGCACTATCCCACCTTGGAGGATCTGCTTCTTATCAGACTCATGGCTCAAAACCAGCTTCTCACTAAACAAAGGTTGGTTTGTCTTGGTCATCCATAATGAGGGCAGAGTATTACTGGGACTCCCCTTCCTGCTTTTGTCTTTCTGTGCTCTGTTGTGGTTGTGGAGATAACCTCTTACCACATCAATCAGTATGTATATCTGCTAGTGCACAGACACAGTCTGCTCAGTAGTCTGTTCCTAGAGGCCAGCTTTCTCCATTGAAAAATGTGAACTGACTGAGAGCACCTGTGAGTAATCACAACTGCAAAAAATATGTATTTTAAAGCCACAACTTCTATTGGACAGGTGTGATGTTGGTGGAACTGCTGCACCAACTGCTGTGTCATCACCCATGCAATTGTTTTAGAGCAAGGAATATTGAAAGAATTTAGCTGTATTTTAACACGAATAATTATGCAAAACTATTTATCTTTCTAAATAATAACAGTTAATAATTGAATCTTTCTAGTTGTTAACTGCAAACTATATATATTATATATAATGATATATAATATGTATTATATATGTTATATGAATATATATAATATATATAATTTTATGCATACACTATAATAGATACATGCAATATTAATTTATATATACAATTTTATGTATACACTATAATAGATACATGCAATATTATATATATGTGATTAAAAATGGCAAATAAGGTGATTTTGTGTCTTTTTTCTGTTTATTTCCATCTCACACATTGTGAAATTTATCCCACCTAAATTCTGATGTCTAATAGCTAAGCATTTAAATCCAAATAAATAATGACAGACTTTCTTCATAGTCATGTCAGAGAAATACATACCTCCAGGGTGAGATATATGTATTAATATAGGTATCTAAGAGAAGTAAAATGAATCAGCACTATCATCTAGATGGGCTTACTTTTGTTCATTAATTCAAGCTGACTAGCAAAGCTTAGATATCTGTATTTTAGGTAAATACAGTAGTTAGAATCCAGAATCACGTAACAAAGGTAGAAAGCAGCTGTCAGAGAACATCCTCACATCCATCTCAAATGTGAAATTTTCTTTTATTACATCCTTTCCATAAGGCAAAATGCAATAAATGATCCAGAAATTAAATGTTGATAGCATTTTCTATTTCCTTTGAAAATGACTTTGTGAAACTCATAGTCATGGGCATACAGGTCATTTAAGAGAATAAGACCTAATTTCCTGGAACATACCAAATCAGTATCTGACAGAGAAAAGACATTTTTACAGTATCTTCCTAACTTGATTTGACATAAATATGAAGGAAGAATTAACATCCTGAGGCATGTCATGCCTCCACTCCTACCTGTTCAATCAGTGACAGGCTGAAACTGTAACTCTCCTCATCATTCTTAATAATAGCATAAGATCCTTTGCTCAAAGATGCACCTGGAATCAAAGTCCTCATTTAATTATACTTGCTTAAAAAAAACCCATAACCTTTCTAAGAATCATTAACAGTTTGCGATACTCAGACCTCTTCATCTACGTCTGCCTTTCTGAATAAACACCATGAAAGAACCTGGAGTCAGAAAACACCCCACATTTGGATTAGTTGCATAGAATCCCTTCACAATAAAATGGATAAAGACATGTAGAAGAGGTAGTCCTTGTCTGAAATTTGGCATCTAAAATAGACAGTATCAATTGTTCCTCATTGTGGGAGACCGGAGGAGCGGTTGACTGGCTTTAAACAACCAGTTGGGAAGTGATGGGGAACAGGGAGAGCTCCCCATAGGCGGGATGGGGCACTGTTCCACCCGGCACCCTTGAGCCTGTTCACGCTGTGCTGTGAAGCGTGTGAGCATTGGAAAAGTCAGAGCCAGCCCTCACTGTAATGGGGGTGGTCGACTGCAACGGCCATCTGGGAACATTCTGGCTCTGTGTAAAATGCAGGCATGAGACTTTAGTGCTGAAATCAGCATAAGCTCTCCTGGAGGAGGGCCCCAGCAGACACGGACAGGTAAATGGATGGTGACATGAGTTGTGAGGTGCCCTCGACTACCCTGGATTTGAATGCAGCTGAGACAAGGCTGAATCCCACAGTGGTGACTATCTACTTTTCTCTTTCTCTTTCTCTTTCTTTCTCTTTCTCTTTCTCTTTCTCTTTCTCTTTCTCTCTTTCTCTTCTCTTTCTCTTTCTCTTTCTCTTTCTCTTTCTCTTTCTCTTTCTCTTTCTCTTTCTCTTTCTCTTTCTCTCTTTCTCTTTCTCTTTCTCTTCTTTTTTCTCCTATCTTCTCCTTGAAAGATATTGTAAGCCAGACCAAAAATTTCCTGTCAATGCCTTAAGTGCCTTGTTGTGTCTGGGTAAGTTAAAGATTGCTGATTTAAAATTTGCCATGTTATATTCAGTTAGAGTGTTCTAAAGGTTGCAATAAACAGTTGCTATTGAACCTCCTGAGAATTTTATTGTTTTTCCTGTGTACCACCCAGACTAAATCCAACTACATTCCCCTAAACCCAGCAAGAAGACTGTGGCATTACACTTGATTATTGTTCATCTTTGAATACAGAAGACTGAAGTGACTTGCTCAGTTGTAGGTATGTGCTCAGAATCTTGTCCCAATTGTTCTGAATATTCTCCTCTACTTGGTATAAAAAATTCTTAACACTCTACTTGGTATAAAAATCTCTGTAACTCTTTCTTTTTGCTGAAATCAATATTTCACGATACATTTCTTCAGATGACATTCAGTTCTGGGACCAAGAATGTAGAGACTTGGTTGTCTACAGAAGACTAAATTTAGTTGCTGTATAGAGATGGGCTTTTTACTAAAAAATATTTGAAGGAAGTTCTAAATTTAATGAAATATAAGAGAAACTTCTGGCAGGCAATTCAAGGTCTCTTTACTTGCTGGATTTGCAAAGGTGATTCCATGCTTTGAACTCTTCTGTTTTATACTGGATTGATAATAGAAAAACAAACTCATATACCTAAACCCAGGGTAATTATGTTCAAATCAATCTGTACTACTTACTGCATTGCTTTTATGTCCATAGTCCATTATGCCAGGGTTTTTTATTGCTCACATCTAAGAGAAAACACAAAGGGGCACGATTTATCTTCAGAAAAGCCTATGAAATATGCATGTGCTCCTACATGTAATTTGTCTGCAAATTCTGCCTTAATTCATGTATATATTTTTCTCATATCAAAGTGTTTAAAGTAAGGAAACTTTAGCCCTTAAACTGATCCTTTCAATTCATACATATTTCAGTTAAAATTGTGGGGGAAAGTAGCATTGAGTTCTCCTCCTATGACAAATTGACAAGCTTAGTAGATGAGGGAAAGGCTGTGGCATATTTTCTATCTAATGTAAAGCACTTGACACTGTATCCCACAGCATTCTCCTGGAGAAGCTGGCTGCACATGGCTTGGGTGGATGCACTTGTTGGTGGGCGCAATACTGGCTGGATGGCTGGGCCCAGAGAGTGGTTGGTGGCTGGTCACTAGTGGTGTTCCCCAGGGCTCAGTATCTGGGCCAGTGCTAACAACTTTATCTATGATTTAGAGGAGGGGATTATATGCATCCTCAGTAAGTTCAAAGATGACACTAAGTTAGGTGGGAGTGTTGATCTTCTGGAGGGTGGGAAGGTTCTAAGAGATTTTGGCAAACTGGAACAACAGGCTGAGGCCAAGTGTATGAGGTTCAATAAGGCCAAGTGCTGGGTCTGGCACTTGAGTCACAATAAGCCCATGCAGCACTACTGGCTTGGAGAAGGCTTGCATGAAAGCAGCTCGGCAGAAATGGACTTGGGGGTGCTTGTCGACAGCCAACAGATGTGAGCCAGCAGTGCGCCCAGATGGCCAAGAAGGCCAATGACATCCCATCTTGTATCAGAAATAGTGTGGCCAGCAGGACTAGGCAAGTAGTGAAGAATTCTTTTCTTGACTCTTTCAGATAGAAATTCTGCTGTTAAAGAGGTTTTTCCCATGATTTACTAAATGCAGACCAGGTGTTAATTTTGATTTTTTTTTCCTGGTTTAAGTTAGAGCAAATATTGCACCTCCAGAAGGATATGAATATCGTTAACCCACACAGGATAGCCAGAAAACATCTTTGAAGACTTCTATTATTTTATTTGTGTTCTTTTTGTTACTCTAAACTTCTCAGTCAAGTTTAGTCTTCAAAGGCATTACTGCAACTCTCTTGGGAAAACTAGTGTTTTAAAAAGGAGATATCAAATTGACAACATTAGTAACTGGGGCAGAATAGACTGCATCTGATTATCAAGATTGAATCACAACATTATCTAGATGACACAAAATGCTTGGATCAAAAAGCCAGATCTATTGCAAGATGAAAATGTTATATGTTTTGTTGATATGATATTACTTTTTTTTTTGTTTTTTAAAGAATATTTGTCATCAGATATAAGTAATTATTATTTGAGGTCATATTTTTCCTCATTATATATAACCTGCTCTGTATAGTTCTGAACATGGAAAGCGGTTTTTTAGTAATAAATTCTTTACCCCCTCTAACAAAGGGAATACATGATAATACATGCAGAGTCTTGCTGAAATCTTGAAGCATGTGCAATTTATTGGGAAATATGTTACTTGGAAAACAGGAACAGCAGTTCCAGGTAAAATGCTATTTTTACATAATTCATTAGGCCTCTTTATTTTTTCTTCTCCCAGTGGTTTAGATGTGTGTGACCTTAATAATTTCAGTGATATCACCTCTAAATCACAGTGCAATAAGTCATGCCATCAACGGTACATTGTGCCTGCCTGAAGTGTTGCCTTAGAGGTTTTAGGGATGAAGTCCAAACAGCTTTCTAAAGAGATTTTTTTTTTTCCTATGAGGTCCTTGCAGACAAAAAACAAACACCCTGCTTGCAGGTAACTTATGGTCTTAGTACTATACTGCAGCATGCTTATCTTCTGGTTCTGCTTGTGCATGCAATACACAAACACAGAGCTATCCTAGCAGAGTCACTGTTTGCATGGATAGGAAATCTAATCTGGAGGGAGATTTTAGGGAGTAACTGAGGCTGACATCTGTTACCTACATGATTCCTACTATCATACTAAAGTGGAACAAGGTGTGTAATTCTAGCGCCTGAGCCTGGTGGCATCTTAGATATTATATATTAACACGTGGCTGATACGTGCCAGCCACAGATTTCCCAATCCTCCGGAAGGTTCTGTGTCATATACGCCAGTCCCATGTGTGTGTTGTATGCATTTTAGTAATTTAAATGGTGCTACATGACATATGACTACATGACACTACCCAAATTGTTTCCTTGATTTGCCATGTGAATTAATCTTGAGTTGCAGACATGGAATCAATATAAAGTTACAAAATCTATGGGAAGAAGAGCATTCAAGCAGAGACAGGTAATATTCTGAAGTTTCACAAGCTCCTTTTGGTTCATAAAAGCCTGCAGAAGTTTGAATATGTTAACAAACGTTATCTCAACCCTGTAAGGCAGAAGAGCAAGTTAAAAATCTCAGTGGCAGTCTCCTCTGAAATGTCTTAACATATCAAACTTAGCCTGACTGCTGCCAGCGTGGTTGTATTTATTTATTTATTTACTTAAAATGCTGTACTGACAGACTCACTTTCCTCTTTCTGCTGTTATCAGAAGCAGAAACAACAAATGCCTTTATCTTCCTCTATTCTTCTTTAGTCTCCCCGAAAGGCCAGAATGCGTCTTTTATCAACCATTTCCTTTACAGCATGTTCTCTCTTCTTTGGCTTCTGATTTTTTCTCTGACCTATTGGATCCTTTACTGGTAGTCCTTATCAGCTATCACTCATTTTAGCAGCTAAAATTTGTTTTGTAATACTGTCCTCATTGTGTCAATTATCTCCTGCTCAACCTTATGAAAATGTGCGATGTAAGCACAGGATTTTGCCTGTTAATCACACTGTGCAAGGGGGTGCTGTTTAAATTGATACTGCAGTGGAAGAGACACATATGTACAAAGTAGTGGATCTCATACTCCGAATTTATACGGCTGCAAATGAAGCAGTGTAGAATAATGTGAATCTGCTTTCCTCTTCAAACTGTTATTATACTCAACTCCAGCAACCACGCATTTATTAGCTTCTTAAGAAGGAAAATGTATTAAACTTCAATGTATGTGCAGTAAAAATAAATGTCAGGGGTTTTTGCTATTTCAAAATTCTGCTATATCACAAAAAATATAAGGGTCAATTTGTCTCTGGGCAATGATCTTAAAGGAAATAATAAGGCAACTCCCTAAAATCTGATAGACCATCAGGATCTGGCTTGACTTCATTTGCTGTCTGCACTGGACATGGCTCCTGGTCTGCTGGTGCCCCTACTCCCAAGCACAGCCCATTTGGCTGCAATTACAGCTGAAATACACCGAGACATCTGGATAACTTAGGAACATCTGAACACGCTTGATGCAAGCCTAAATGTTTAACAATCATTTTAATGAAGAGTTGGGATTAGTTTTTCATAATAATCATGGGTGTGTTTTGTATATTGCAAAATGCAATTATTACAGAAGTTAAACGGAATACTTAAGACTTTTTTGTATTTTGATATTGAATTAGGAAGGATTTATATCTAAAAGAATGCAGTGTTATGAATATATTTTCAAGGTATAAAAGATGTGGTTTCTGACAGTTTCTGATAAAATATAATATTTTACAGAAATAATTTCTTCCTGCTCATAACTGCTGTATAGGAGCACAATGTTATAATATCGTGTAGCTCTGTGAATGCAGTGAATTCATTGCTTATAAATAGACCTGCACAACAAAATTCCTGTGTTCAAGTGATAGATATTTATTCAGCTGCATTTTTCTTCATTTTGCCAAGGACAGGAATTGCAAATTACATACATAGCATACATTTTATAGGTTTAGAAAATCTTTATATTCCTCCTGTAAAATAGTTTTGAATGCCAGTGTACTGAAAAGCAGAGTCACTAACTGACAAGAAATCATTTGTATCCAGAATTTCAGAGTACTCAACTCTAATGTTTAGAGCAGACATAGAATCTCTTTTTGTAGAAGAATGCTCAATAATATAACTTTCATGCAATGCAAGAAATGTAAATATATATTACTACAGATTACATAATACATTTATTCTTATTATTTCTGAATTAATAAGACATAACTTTTACTCAGAATTTTGAAGAAGTACTCATTTTTCTGCTGTGCTAATTTTAATTCCTCATCATACTATTTTGGAGGACCGAGAAAAATTAAGAAATAAAATTTTCTGGAAGCTACGATATTTATAAAATGTTTTACATTGAGAACTCTTTACTTATGAATGGAAAATTCCAATAATCTAAAGCTCTTAAATAAAATGTTAAGTTCTTGTTTTGTTTTCATAGCTTGCAGTCCAGATATTTATTTGCTTCTACTGAAAATTAATCTTAAAATTAAGTGGATCACTATGATAAACTCTGATATAACTATACAGTCTCTGAAATGCCAGCCTGCCACGCGTATCCTAAGGAATTTGGATAGATTTTCATCATTTGGGAATGTCATAGAGATCCTCATGTCTCTGGATATCAGAACAGTTTGTACACAGACAACTAATGCAACACTTATTTACCACGTAGGGTAAACATTATCACAGAGGAGACTTAAGTCAAAAAAAGTGTGCATATGAGATGAAAAAAATCAAATAATGATGTGATGTACTATAGCATTTCTTTTCTAGCTATCAACTGCTGTTGGTATTCTGCACATCTAGCTTCTTGACTAATAGAGTTGTAACTATGTACAAAACACCAGTAAATTAGGAGATAATGACGTAATCTCAGCCAACAGGAAAAACAAACCCAGAAGACTAGTAGATTTCAAATGCACGTTTTTCTGGATGTTCTTACGCACAAGGAAGTCACCAAAAATGTGGTCAATACAGTCCCAAATGTATGGAAGACTAAGACCTAAGCCTTAGAACTTAGATGGCCAGGATACCTCAGAATATCTTACATAGCACTAAATAACTCCAGAAAGGCAAACAAACTGTATTCACTATACCAATACCTGCCAGGGTTTCTCTAATGATACTAAATGGAATTGCCTTCAAAGGATCAAATGGAGAAACACTTTGATGGGTTACAGAAAAAGAAAAATGCCAAATATTTGCAACTCCATCAAGTTTAGACCACTGTATTTCGATTGCAGTAAATAAATAAATATAAGCAGAGGTTTCCTATATAATAAGGAAAGTTGTGAGTTAAACAGGAAGATATTGTCACCAAATAGTGGTGCCGACTCAAAAATTATTAGAATTTCCCACCCTGAGCTACATGCTTCTCCTGTACACAAACCTTTCTTTAGGAACTTACACTTCTTCAGATTGCCTAAACATCAGCATCAAGTACCATCTGGGGTGCTCTGGATCCAACCTGACAGACTGGCATGGAAGTGGGGGAGGTAACAGTGACCCTGGAGAGGTCCTGGCCTTACTGGTAAAACAGCTGAAGGTTGTGTAGAGTGTGGCAGTTGAACTGGGAGGCTACTGGATGTTCAGATGAAAGGCTAGCTGGCTTCCTCTGGGGATGTTAGCAGTGGTGTCACAGGATTCAAGAAAAGATCAGAGGTCTAGCAGTGTGTGAATAGATGGCAGTGTCCTACAAGACCTCCAGAAGCTTTTCCAATTTAATTTGTGTTTAAAAAAAAAAATTATATTTACACATAGATAAATCAAAAAATCTGTATCTATATTTGAAACCTTTTCTTAATAAAATTACATCAATCACATGACAGTAGAAACCTTTGGAGTGCACTTACTAAATCTCAAATCTTGCCAGTATATAAGAAACAGAGTTACAATATTTTAAACAGTATTAATTTTTTTGTAACTTTGAGAGGGTGGGGGAAATGGTGATTTGAGGTGGTGAAGTCACCCCACATTAAGCTTCCCCACTTAATAAGTTGATTCAAACTACATGAGAAGCAGATGATTATAAACCATCAAATATCACAATTACTGGGTTTATTCAGAGCACGTATCTGTGACTTCAAAAGGGTGTAAGGAAATGGAAAACTAGAATTTGAAGGTCAAATTATTCCACAGAATAACTCCATTGATGCCAGCAGAATTATTATGAGTATGCATTTGCTTTCCTGTCATAAGTGGCATAAGGAAAAGAGAGAAACAGTTTTACAGAGCTTCTAAATTAGCTCCGTCTCATCTCTCCCATCTATTCTGTCCCAGATTAATTCACCCTGTCTTCCTTTGCTGCAAATAGCAAGAAATGAAAAACAACCCAAACTACAACCACGCTTCTTGAAACACATTTGTCAGTGGCAATTTTGAATGGAACATTTCCTACCTAAACAGGTAGTTGATTAATTTGTTCATGTTTAAACAAGAACTCTAGAGGCAGAACCAAAAAACATCTTTGTTTTTCAGATTACAGAGCCTGGAATAGACACAGTCCTGATCTAACTGGAAAGGCTAAATAGACATGCAGCCCCATCTGTGTGATATGACATCGACATCAATGCCATAAGTGCCGTGGGGGAGAGAAAGAGAGGTGAAGAACTCTCAGTTGTTTTTTTCCCTTGCATTGCCTACAGGATCTGAGGATCTGTGTTCAAATTAAATTAAAAGATTAAAATAGTATAATTTGAAGCAGTGATTGTTACTGGTATGGAAAAAAGGCAAGCTTGGGCAATGGAGAATTTCCACTGAAGATCAGATCTGGAGAGCTATGCCTAGTCTACCAGCTCTGTGAGTAATACGTGGTGAACAGGCATTGACCATGGCGAAATAGAAGGTTTGGTGCATTCCTCTTGCTAAGATGGTTTGTCTCAGTATTGGCACAAAAAGACACTTTTTGAAACCATTTTCTCCAGTTCACTCAGTGCTTTTGAACTAAAACTTTTTGTTGCCAAGAAGAGCCCACAATGCTCCAATGATGATACTGTATTTTTTCCTAATGATCTGAAATGCTTTGTTTTTTCCCTTACTCCCATGGCTTTTCATATGTGTTCTGAGGGAAGCAAAATATCTGTTCAGGCAAAAAATATGGATTCGCTTTTTAGTTGGTTTGGTTTGGTTTGGTTTTTTCAACCTATGGACCAATTGTTAAAATCTACCTAAATATACAGATTTTGGAAATTGTCGTAATATTACTGATGAAAATATACACACATAAAAGATATTTAGTAAAATTTTCCCTGATATATTTTTTCTTAACTGTGAAGAAAATTACTGCCATATAAGAACTGAAAAGGAAGAAGTCAAAACTCCAAATATACAAAAATAAATAAAACCTGATTGTTTAGCAATTTTCTCAGAGAAGAGCAGTGCCATAAGAAGTGAGTTGTTATTTAAAAATAAATCCGTGAAGCACGATGCAATACAAAGCCAAATTGTGTATGGAATTATTTTGCATGTCCAATAGGACTAGTTTTAAAGCTTCACTGGCAATTGTCTGTTTAATTAGGCTTGCAGTACTGCACATACAAATACCCTGTGTTTAACCCTCACTTGGGCTAATAGTTAAAATTGCTCCTGAGATAGTATTTCCACGTATTTACATTCATGCAATTGCACATTAGTGTGGCTCAAAATGCATGCTTTAAACAGACATAACCACAAGACAGTACTCAGTCAAGAGGACAAAATAGTCAACTTGCTTGCTGTTAAGGAAGAGTAAAGTTAATCCAGAAGATTAACTGCAATTTTCTGGCACAGTCACTGAGAGGCTTTTTTATTTTTTTAATTTGAAAACTTGAGAATTTCAAAAAATATTTTGTTATTGCAGAGTTTTGATTGAAAAGTCAATATATTTATCTTGGAATAAATGAAATAAAGGTGTATCACATGTTGTTCCTTCAAATATTTTATGTTCACTTTCTCTACTTGTTTTGACACCTGATTAGAATATGTCCTGTACCATTTTCATGTCAAACAGAAATGGTGAGGAAACATAGAAGCAATGAGTAGTGAATACAGCACATGAAGGAAAGTATAGAAAAAGACAAGAAATTCAACATGTATTGCATTATTTTTCACACTTAAAAAAAAAAAAGGATTTGGAAATTACTGATGGAAAATATGTTTTCAATCAACAATTTTTGAGTTTTTTTACAAAAATCTAAAAAGCAGAAATGTGTCCTGAAAAAGTTATTTGAAAGAAAGTACATAATTTGTCTATTTTCAGAAGATGAATTTCAGAAGAAATTCATCTTCTGAAACCAAATGCATTTTAAACAGATTTGGGGTACCATTTTGGTCTAATAAATTCCAGGTGAAGAAAAATAAATCAAAAATTTAAGTGAAGATAATTTTTATACTTCGAAAATATCACTTTCATTTAATTTCATGGCAATGAACAAATCAATAAGAGTGAGCACATGATCAACTCAGATCTCATTTCACATTGCTTATTTTCTGTATATTCTGTACGATTAAAGTCACAGGAAGCTTAGCTGCTAAGTATTCATATAGTGGACCTATATTAACTACTAAGAAATGCCAGTTACTTAGTAAGAAAAAGAAAGAAGGAAGCCTTCTGAAGAGTGGCTTCTTCCCAAAGTGAATTCTTCCCAAAGCATCAATTGGTTACAGTAGGAGATGTCTTTCTTCGAAGTAGACACCTGCACTCGTGAAGTAAATTTATGTGTTTACGATTTGGAGCTGAAATGTACTTAAAATTCCTAGTGTTCAACTTGTAAAATTTAGTTGAGTTGGCTTCTAATTATTATGCACTTCTTATCTGACAGTACTAAAATCATTAAAGTAGAAGCAAACTCTCCATCTGTGAAGACAGTCTGTACGAAAAAATTTCTTGTTCGTTTATAGCTGATACTGGTTCTTTGATTTTCTGCATTTAGAAGACTTAAATTTAATGACTGCTGTTTAGCATAAATGCTGCAGTAGTTAATCCCATGCTCAAACTGTAAATAAATCTAGCATTTGTGGGTACTGGGTGAGTAATATTCTTCTTAGGCTTAGTAATATTCTTAGGCTCCCAGACTGTATCTATAAAAGAAATTTTTGTAGAAGGCAAATGTTTCTATCTGTATTTTATCAATTAAATCAATACATACACATTTTATCAGTGTTAAAAATTCTGTTTTTACATACACACACAGACACTTCTCACTAGGTGACATAGAGCTCAATAAAGGAATTGGAAGTGCTACCTTAAATTTTACAAGTAGTCTTTTGACAGGCTCATTTTTTAATTTATACGCTGAAAGGTAATCAAGACTAAATTAGGTTGTAATTATTCAGTATAATGTCTGAAATAGGTATTAACTTTCACAAAAGTTTTATTTTTAGTAACCTCTGTTTAATCTGCTTAACAAAAGCAGCAGACACACTTTGTACTGTGCTATGCAATATATTTATACCAGAAATACTATAGATACTACGGAGTTTCATTAAAAGTAACGTAATAAGCAGAGAGACTGTGGATTAAAGGACACTGGTCTGATGTCTAATCACTTTTCTGCTTAATGTCTACTTTTCTCGGGGCAGAAGACTTAAAACTTAAACTTAAGATTTCTAATGAGAAAAATCTACGTGTCTACCTGTGGAAAATAAGAAAAGTGTAGGTGTTTGGGTACTTTGTGTGATGTGAAGATGTGGTATTTATTTTTCCTGCGGACGTGTCGCAGTTGTAATTTCACCAGAAGTTTCTTAGGGTTTCTTGCTTTCAGTATTTCTTGCAAGTTTTTCTTAGAGGGAGATAATTATAACAGTAAATCCTGGTTTAGATACCAAAGTATAAGCATACTTAACTGCATATCATCCTATTTAAAGAATGTGGTTCTCATTGTTAGTACTAAATACACTAATTATGATTATTTTTAGATTTGGTGCAAGTTAATTTCCCTTCAATCTATCCAGTGCATTGTACTTCTTGTACTGGAAAATTGTGGGTTTTTTCCTAATTCCATTTTAAAACAAAATAAAATATTGGCAGGGGTTTTTCTGGGTTTTAGGTAATAGCACAAGGGAAATCTAGCCACACATATTTTCTTTTTCTCAGTTTGAGATGCATCCTGATGGAAATTTTTATATTTCTGCTGGAGAATATGTCATTTTTGTCTGAATTTCAGAAGTTGTGATGAGATTGGTGTTCAATGAAAAAACATTTTATAAAACCTCTCACTCATAGTAACGTTTTTACTCTCCTTAGTAGTGTCCCCGCTGAATAAATCATATTTCTAAGCTGATTTTACTGGTCACTAATGCTTATAAAATGAAAGTACTGATGGATAACGGTGTGTCTTGGTTTGAGACAAATTTGAAGGAATGTCTGCTGATAAAAGGCAGCTTCCAGCTGCCACTACCCCACCAGGTTCAGAAAGAAATTCCTCAGAGGAAAGTGAAAAAAACCCTATTTATTTAACAAGGAAAGTACACACGGGCACAGAAAAAAAAGAATGAATAATGTTAAATAATAAAACCTCTCATTGTGAAGAAAACCTGGGTAGTTTGCAAGTTCTTTGTAGGTGATGTCTCTGCTCTCTCCAGAGCTGGGGTGTGGCTTGGACCCCTCCGGGCCACGGTGTGGGGGCTCCTGGTGATGTTCTTGTGTTGCTGAACAGTCCAGAAGAAAAGAAGAAGAAGCCAAAGTCCCAGGAAACTCCTCGCTCCAGCTATGAACAAGAAGCTAGCTAAAAAGCAAAGAGCTTCACTTTCCATCTCTCTCCTGAGTAACAGAGCCGAAAGCTGGCTAAAAGCAGGAAGGTGCTGCCTCTGCTCCGTCACAGGAATGCAGGGGAGTGTCTGTCCTTGAGCAAAAAACCGCCCAGCTCTTTTTTTTCTCTTTCTCTTGGACCCAGCTTAAAGACAAAGAAAGGCACAAAACTCATGTCTGGCATAGGGCAGACGATAAAGAATACAGTATCATACAGTCACCCAAGGACACAGTGTTATTCAGTATTCCCATGATCATTTCAGGAAATTTTTTGGCCAGACAAGAATCATGCACCACAGGAAATAGACACGACATCCCTTTTTAAGGGACATATTAAACATTATTATTATATCTAAGACAGTTGCATTGTTATTTTAGGTTTGATTTTACCGTTTTTCCTTTTTATAAATTTAAGAAAGGAGTTGATATTACTATTGTCTGAGCCCTTTGCTAAAAGTGTCAATTATATCACAGTTCTAGAAGTATTTCCATTAAAATAATATCTGCAACCGTTAGATGATACCCAAACATGTTAGAAAAAAACCCTTTATTTTAAATATTTCTGGTTTTGGCCACTTTCAGTTACTTGGTTAGTTAGTTGAAAAGTAAGGCAAAATGGAGAACTCAGTATATATAAGAATGCAAAGAGATATCTTTGTAGAATGTAGGCCCCTAATTTTATTGAACAGTGTGTTTAGCTCTGATATTGTTCTATATATATCAATTAAATTCCTGTCTAGCTTCGACTTTCCAGTTTAGTAAAAAATTTTCTCTATATAGCCAACCCAAATGAAAATACATAAAAGAAAGGAAAAGTGTGCTGTATTCCCTTTCTTCTAATATCTCAGAAGTAGTTGTCACTGACTTATATGCTACATATTTCCATTTCCATCCCTTGAAATATGATGGCCTAATTAATTTTAGCAGAGATGAATTTTGCATTCTTCTACTTCGTGGAGTTTATGGCCTCAACAAAGCACCAGCTTAACATCACAGTAGAAGTAGGTTTAGACATGTCCCCTGTAGAGAGGTCATTCTTATTCTTTGAGGCTCAGTGTTTACTCCTGCAATAACTTTGTTTATGCTGTTTTAGCAAGCAACAGAGACAGCATTTCAAGTGCTTGCTTGGCCGGAGTTATTGCAACATAATCCAGAAGAAGGTAGCTAATACTGGCTAGCGAATGGAATAGTATCAGCATCATAACACATTTATCAAGGAATGTGAAAATAAAATCTGCAGAATTAATACTGATAATTTTCACAGAGTTCACAGGATAGTAGCAGTATAATTTGCAATGAATATCCAAAATCTGTCTCCATGGAAACATCAGTTACAATAAAGTACCTGAAATTAATAATGCAACATTTCAGGTTAAGTATTCCTCTAACTTAAAACTCTTCAGCTCACAGGCAGTGTAGGCACAGTTTAAAGGACCGCCTTAAGACACAGTCCCTCCTAAATCTGGGCTAAGTGATCACTTCACAATTTCACTTATATAGCAGCCACAGTTACGCCTTCAATTACTGTTTCCTGATGTAGAACAGAATGAGTTAAACTGTTTCCTGTGTGTATATTAGAAAAACAAATAAAATCTAGTTTTATACAAATTTGTACATATTAGTTATGTCATCCTTCAGACACCAAAGATGGGGTTCATTTGACAGAGCAGCTACTGCTCCAGGAAGACAAAACTGTCCTTTAGTTGAGGTACCAGGTCTAGCACTGTCATGCCAAGGGCCAAGATGCTTCAGGAACTCCTAGATGGCACCATGTGCAATGTCCCTTAAGACTGCAGGAAATAACTCTTAGAACCTCTGATATCAAATGGTCCTGAATATTGTCCGGGGAAACTCTGTTTTTACTGGATCCATAAGGAAGAGGATAGCTTAGGCATGAGAATGATCTCATATGTGTCTTTAACAGGCACAAAATGAAGGATATTGGTTATAGGCTGCTCGAAGTTATGTCACAAATGTAAAGCAATGCCATGACCTGTGGAGCAGCAGCATCTGGTTCACGGAATAAAAGAGAGGTGGTGTCATTTTGGTGCAACCAGGAATCGTTCTACTTGGTGAGACAACCCATCTTGAAAACTAAATTACCCAGATGAGCACAACCATATTTATTCATCTTTCATCACAGCTCCCCAAATTCAAAGACAGGTCAGAAAGGTAATCATGTGTTTTGAGAGAAATAAATTTAAAGTGCTGAAGACAGTTGCCTAATGATGACAGAAACACTCCTCCTATTGGGATTTTACTTGTTCAAATTTGGGGACTGCTGGCAGGGTAATTTTTGGGGGACGCTATTGTATTTAAATGGTTTATTTGTTGGTTTCTTGTTTTGGGGTTTATTTTAGAGCAGTCCTACTATGTTACTCTTCTCCCTGTCCCACTCTCATAGCTATTTTGGTTTTTTTCCTGCTCATAGTGACATACACTGCATCATCTTCTACTATGAAAATTGGAACAAATAGCCTTTGATGGCAGAGCCACAGCATAAGTGAAAGTTTTGTGTAATCTTTTAGACTATTCTTCACATTTTACATTTCTGTCATGACAGCTTCATTTAAACCTTATGCAATCTTAGGGGAAAATGGAAATAGGTTATCTTTATTTTTAAATGATGTGACAGGACTAAAATCAAGGAAATGCCTTCCCTGACTGCAAAATCATATTTTCAAGAAAACTTTTTTATTACAGCAATATCAGCTATATGTAAAAAGTTTGAGATGTCATTTCAATTAGATAAGGGAAAAATTAAATATAAGACATTCCCTAGCTGTCAGTATTTACTTGAAATTCAAGCTTTCTGTGCAGCTTGTCTGAATGTTCAACTTTCTGTTACAAAATGTACATAATGCTTACAATATTTTTTATTCCCTTGAATGAACAAAGATATATAAATTATAGCATTATACCAAGGGGAATACTAGAAAAGATAAGAAGAAGATTAATCCTAACACACTCTCCATATTAATCAATTTCATGGTGTATGTTGGAATATATAACATGCCATGCTTGGGGTCAGATACAAAGAATATAATTTCCTACAGCATGTTTCCAAGGGAAAAAATAGTGTAGGTTAGTTTCATCTAATTTAAGTTTCATAGTGCACTTGGAAATTAGTCTAAATTCAATGTGGAATATTGCTGACAAATTAAAATCTGGGATTTAAATAAGTTTGTGGCTATTCAGTATGAGATATTGCATCTGCGATATTTCATTAGTAAGTGGAAATGTTGTAATATCTGGTAAGGGAGGACAGTTATATCTTTTGCATTATGAATCAGATATCTGCCTACGTGGTAAATTTTCAGCTTGATTAATAGATAAGTCTTGTTTTAAGTTGTTTACATGCAGTAACATTTATAGGGAAATATATTTATAGAAAAGCAGCAAACTCATCAGGAAACAGTGTGGTTTGTACTATATTAACTGCAAATACTTTTTTTTCCTCTCTAATATTAAAGAAAAATTCCCACCCCAACCTCTTACTGCTTGGATAGGGTATTTTGTCACCATTTCAGCTCTGAAATGATGAGTGAGAAGGAAGAATAATATATTTTAAAGGAAAAATCCTACTGTAACATAAATAACAATAAATTCTGATTAGATACTGTTACAGGAAATAAAAAAAAAAATATATATTCTTTCAACTGCTAGCAATGCCTTTAATGTTCTCTATAACCTAAATACTCCAAAGCTGCCACTGAAATTCTATTTTAAAACTGGTTGTCTCCAATGTAGGCAATTGCTTTATTCCAGATTT
This sequence comes from Machaerirhynchus nigripectus, assembly GCA_013397975.1. Lineage (NCBI taxonomy): Eukaryota > Metazoa > Chordata > Aves > Passeriformes > Dicruridae > Machaerirhynchus > Machaerirhynchus nigripectus. The sequence goes on from VZRQ01005763.1 coordinate 651,293, forward strand.
ACTCTCTTGCAAGAAGAAAAGACATATTATAGACTTCACACGAAGGATGCTAATTTGGCCCTGATACAATACAATGTCGAATAGAAACATGTAATTGTAAAATAAACCAGCTGCATTACAAATAATGCACTTTGTCTGTCTCTACCTTGTCAAAGTGGGACAAGCAAGAGTGCTGTCAGCAGGTGTAAGATTACAGTTTATATTAGTGAACAAGATATGAGAAAACTGCTTCAAATAAGATAATGTATAGATTCTGGTTCAGAACTTAATGAGATTTGTCACAGTCCTCTCAGAGGTCCTTGACGAGAAAGTCATTGGATCATTGTATTGAGTTTTGTTTTTCTGGAACAGAAATTTGCTGAATCCAAGCAGACTTTCTAGGCCTGCACTCAGATGAGAGGTGAGCCTTCTATATGTTTTATGGAAGTGCCTCCAATGGAATCTCTTCTCCCCTCAAAGGCACACTTGCATGGTCTTCTACATTTCTTTAAGTGAAATCATTGCTAGTCTAGGAAAGACAGGTGGAAAGTCACATTGGTGTGTGCTGCTCAGCTGCTGAAGTTACCAGCCTCAGGCATCACAATGTCCCTGACTGCTCCATGACATTCCCCTCCATGGATATGCCTCCATTTTCAGGTTACTTTTTTCCCAGGCCTTTCCTTCTCCATCTGAGAAGACTATTCAGGGACACAATGTGTGACTGGCCGCCTAAATGATGGTCTCTTTAATAACTGGAGGCCTCAGAATGTGCCATTTCTGCATAATCTAGGTGTTTCCAAATCCTGAAGTAAATATTTATCTAAAAACTCAAAAGCTTATCCCAGTATTTCTAATGTGACCAAACCCATGTGAATTAATAGCTAGTCCACAGAAATTCTGTCAGTGGTAATTCAGTGGACCTTCCTCCCCTGACACATAAAGTATCAAAACCTTCAGTGAAAATCACTGAAATTCTGCTTACAAACGTTGATAATATATTACCCCACCCTTTCATAATTCAGCTGGTGCCTTTCCTGCTAATTGGAAATTTTCATTTTAAATGGCTTATGCTTAACAAAGTTATATATGAAACTAGTTTTTGTAACAAGAAGAATTAAATATTTCAATTATTGGTCCAACAATAACTTCACATAGAAGATTTGCTTATTTGGGGAAGTTAAAGTATTTTATTTTCTTTAATTGCTTTACATAAAGAGTAAACAAATAAGTTATACTGAAAATATTTACAACTACTTGCAGCATTCATTAAAAATTATGAGAAATTAAGAAACCCTATTTTATAAAGTGCACACAATATTTGTAAAATTTATGACTGTTACTAGTATCTCTGCAAATTTGGCCACATATATTTTTATCCATTGCAACCTTCATAAATTTCATGTTTCTGAATGCAAAAGTAATCTAGCTGATATTTATGTATCTTTTATGTTTTATTTAGGTGTTCAGTACCATGTACTATATTATTTTTCTGCAATTCCATTTTGCCATTTGTACTGCCTCTTTGATCTATCTAGCCCAAAGGAAATTCTATGCATATCACAGGCATACTCTTCGGAGCCTAGAAGTTTTCTCACAGATATTTTGCTTTAGCAAGGCCAGAAGCAACTATGCTAGTAGTACTATAGTAACAATAGTAACAATCTTGTATACATAGTGAAATAAATCACTACTGTATTGAACACCTGCTAGACTGCAAGTTTTGACATTTTCTTTGTTTTAACTAAAAAACTTTAAGACCAGTAAGCATATGAAAACTTAGACCTAAAGCTCAGTAAATCTGTTGTTACTACTATGTCAGGTTTGGAAACTGAGAAGCAAACTCTCCAAGCTTATCATGTCTTTGCTATCTTTATCATTAGTACCTATGCTTCTTCTTGCAAATATTTATACATCATGCAAGTCAGAAAACTTAGGAAGTGCAAGCAGAATTTGACATCTGAATGTGAATAACGTGTACGTTTCTACATTTAACAATCCTTTCCTTGAGTTAAGAACTGGGTCCAAACCTTAATACTTGTGAGTTATAGCACATAGTCTCCCCATAACTTTGCTTAGATCTAGGGGAAGGTTGGAGAAGAAACACAGGTACATTTGGGAGATGGAGGGATATTATGGAATATTGACTTCTGTCTTAAATTAAAATACTGTAATTTATCTCACAGGAACTATTTGATACTTCTCAGATATTTCCTTCAGCTACTGTTTTGATTGGAGCTGACTGAGAGAATACAATGCATGGGAAAACCATGATAAATTAAATGATAATCAAAAGGCCAACTTTCAGAGTGGAATATATTTTCCTCCTGTTTCTTTGATATTTTTTTCTGTATTCACCAATTTTCTCCCCTTGAAAACAAATTTCATAGAATCATACCATGGTTTGGAATGGAAGAGATCTCTAAAAATCATCTAATCCAAAGGTTCTGCTATGGGCAGAGAAATTTTTCAGTAAAACAGATTGCCCAAAGCCCTGCCCAATCTTCAACACTTCCAGGGATGGAACTTAAATAGGTTCACCGAGCAACCTCTTCCAATGTCCCACCATCCTTATCAAATTTCTTCCTTACAGTGAATTTAGTGTTCCCTGTTGCAGAACGTTTAAGAACATTGCTTCTTCTGTCAGTCAAATTTATGTTTGTGCTCTGTTTTTAAAGTGGCAAGCAAGTTTTTAGTATTTTTTTCAGTAAACAGCAATTAAAAGAGAGCCATTGAAGGATCAATAGTAATACAATCATTGCAACAGCATAATCCAGTCTCTGTAAGGAATTTAGAATTAAGGGACATGGCTCCTGTCTGCAATGTGGCCATACGTGTTAGTCATATATAAATGTGTTTCACTGTATATAACTGGCATAATTTATAGGCGTTGTTCCTTTACAATTAAAGAAAAAAGAGTACAAATAAATTTTCCCTGTGTGGAAACATGACAATTTATGTTAATGTAGTTTATGAAAACTTCTAAATCAACTTTAGCTAATAAGATCTTTCCCCTTTCATGTCAAGTTAGGAATAAACATAATCTTCTGGTTCTGTGTGCTTTAAATTTTTTTAAATGCTAAAAGGCATTTAAATGGTGCCTTTGTTATGCTTCAAATTTTTCAACCAAGTTGTGCTGAAACATGAGTATGCTTAATCTTAAGAAGAAGAAAAAACAAACCAAAGATCTAACTACCGATTTTAGTGTAGATCTTTGTGCTGAATGGGAAATTTTAAGCAACGTCTCAATCCCATGCCATCCCCAAATATTCTCTTGAAGAACTGAATCCCAAAACTACAATATATCCTAGAAAAGCCAGATACCACAATATAATAAATTAGTACTAGTTTTCAGTTTGGTGAGTGATTTTGGGCTCTAATTCAGTGTTGAAGGACCATAATTCTGATACTTTGATATTATACTTGTGTTTAAACAAGCTTCCTTTAGCTTATAAATGCTTCAAATACATAAAGACTGAGTAGTTAACATGAAGGCACATGTGACTCTTCCACTGTTGTTACCATTTTCTTGTTTTCTAAATCATTCCTATCACTCCATTAGCATAGACAAATTTATTATAATTTTTGACACCATATATACTTTTCCTTTAATTTTGCCATAGAGAATAACCTTCTGTTAAGATGTCATTATAAGATGCATGTGTTGTGTCTTGAAAACAAAAGAGAAACCTGCAGAAAAATTGAATGTTAAAAGTTGAGTTTTAACCTTCAAAACAAATAAAAATATATTCTGAAAGAAAAAAAATAAAAAAACAACCTAAACCAACAGTTTCTCCCTGAAGAACAAATGCATAAGTATTCACACAGACTCATAGAATGACTGGGGTTGGAAGGGACATCTGGAAACAATCTAGTCCAACCCTCTTCTAAAGCACCTTAGAGAAGGGGTCATCCAGGTGAGTTATGAACATCTCCAGGGAAGGAGACTGCACAGCTTCTCTAGAAAGCCTCTTCCAGTGCTCTGACATCCTCTCAGTGAATTTCTTCCTCATGTACAGGTGGAACTTCCTGTGTTTCAGTTTATGCTTGTTGCTCCTTGTCCTGTTTCTGGGCACCAATGAAAAGACTCTGGTGTCATCCTCTTGACACCCATCCTTAAGATGCATGCAACAATAAGATCCCATCTCAGTCATCTCTTCTCCAGGCCAAAGAGGCCCTCAGCCTTTGCTCATAAGAGACATGCTTCCTTAATCATCCTGGTAACTTCCCACTGGACCTGCTCCAGGAGCTCCATGTTTCTCTTGTACTGAGGAGCCCAGAATTGGACACAGCACTGCAGATGTGCTCTCATCAGGGCTGAGTAGAAGGGCCAGATCACCTCCCTCGACTTGCTGGCAATGCTCTTCCCAACACATCCCAGGATACCTTTGGCCTTCTTGGCCCCCAGGTCACACTGTTGGCTCATGGACAGCTTGCTGTCCACCAGGACCACCAGGTCCTCCAGAGAGCTGTTTTCCAGCAGGTCAGCTCCCAGCCTAAGCTGGTGCATGGGGTTGTTATTCCCAGGTGCAGAACCCAGCACTTGCCTCCATTGAACTTCATTCATTTCCTCTCTGCCCATCTCTCCAGCCTGTCCAGGTCTCACTGAATGGCAGCAGAACCTTCTGGTGCGCCAGCCACTTCTTCCAGTTTTGTATCACTTGCTGAGGGTAACTCTGCCCCTTCATCCAGGTCATTGGTGACATTCCCAAATGCATTTTGCAGCTTATTACTGTCAAATACATAAGTTTGTACTTTCCAAACATGGGTAAGGAATTCTTAAAATTTATCATTTCCCAGGTGACATGATAATCTTAAAAACAGATCCTTTTCCTACTTGTTCCATGCTTTTTTATGCTGTTCATTGGATAACAGATTTATATTTTTTAATTTATCATTATATTATTACATATAATATAATAGATATATAATAGATATTATTATATATTATTTATTTATTTATAACCTGTTTATGAAAGGGATTTGCTGCTTAAAGTTGCACACTCTGTTGTTGGGTTTTTAATTGATTTTACCCTTTTCCCAGTTTTGGTTTTTTTATTCTATTCTATTCTATTCTATTCTATTCTATTCTATTCTATTCTATTCTATTCTATTCTAT
>VZRQ01005763.1:658559-733555 GCA_013397975.1 Machaerirhynchus nigripectus
CTTCATCCAGGTCATTGGTGACATTCCCAAATGCATTTTGCAGCTTATTACTGTCAAATACATAAGTTTGTACTTTCCAAACATGGGTAAGGAATTCTTAAAATTTATCATTTCCCAGGTGACATGATAATCTTAAAAACAGATCCTTTTCCTACTTGTTCCATGCTTTTTTATGCTGTTCATTGGATAACAGATTTATATTTTTTAATTTATCATTATATTATTACATATAATATAATAGATATATAATAGATATTATTATATATTATTTATTTATTTATAACCTGTTTATGAAAGGGATTTGCTGCTTAAAGTTGCACACTCTGTTGTTGGGTTTTTAATTGATTTTACCCTTTTCCCAGTTTTGGTTTTTTTATTCTATTCTATTCTATTCTATTCTATTCTATTCTATTCTATTCTATTCTATTCTATTCTATATCTTTTGCTCATGGTTATTCCCTTCACAGGCATATAAGCACTCTATTCCCTGATGTGAAGAGACTGTGAAAATTCATGAATCAGTGGAGGCAATCTGCCTGATTTCTTGCAGTGCTCTGAAGATCTTTTGGTTTTCTCAAAACATAGCAGCTTCCAGGTCTATGCAGGAGAGAATCTTTACAGTGTTGCCAATTTCATGGTTTTGTACTGTTCATGTTTTTACTAATTTGGATTACATTTTCAAGGACTTACAAAACACTTCCTCCAAATACACAACTTCATTTTTAAAAAACCCAAAACAAACAAACAAAAATTGATGATGATATTTTGAGGATTTTCATTTTGAAATGGAAAGCAATTCATATAAGATTGCAGTCTGTTCTTTTATTTTCTTGGTCTTCATTGTATTTTTTTTCAGAGAGCTAAAATTTAGAAGTTTCATAACTATTAATCTTTGGTCCATAACAGACATCATTTTTATCTCCTTGAAAAAGGAAAAAAATGGGAAATAAATATTGGAACTCAATAATCACTGAAAAAATGCTACTGATCTAACAAGGAAAATAAGACAGCAAAAAGCAGTAAACCAAATTTGGGGGTCAGTTTCCAATGTCAGAGTAGTCTGACATAGAAACAAAAACTTAACTCACATAAGTGTAATTTCTTCTCTTTTAAAAAATTAATACTTAGTCCTATTATTACCTATTCACATTAACTTTGAAGGAGATATTTTTAAATGTGAACTCGTCCTGTTAATGTTCTCAGAGCATTTGTAATCCAATCATTTATATATTATTTTTTTCCCATCGCATGCACTGTGAGAGGGTATTCAATTTGGTCTGGGTTTGAATTACTGAATTGGAAAATTATGTTTTGTTAAAAACTAAGAAACTGCTGTGTATGATGGGAATAAAAAAAAGCATATTTTTATTATTCTTGAGTAAGACTGTATGTGAGTTTCAATTATATTCAATAGCCAGCATTATTTAGCACCTAAATGAATAAACTAGGCAAACCAAAGTGTAAGAATACTTGGTTCATATCTTTTATTGTATATTAAAACAGGCCAGTGAAGTTGTCTGGATTTTATGAAAAGTAGGAGAGAAAAAAGAGACAAAAAGCACCGAATGCATTTTCCCAGGGGCATTCCTGAGAAATACCTATTGCCTGAACAGTAAAACAGAGTTCTCTGTGAAGAAAATTGGCAAGAAGTTTTTTGCATTATTACTTTTTTCAATAGAAAATTATGAGTTTCTTTCATTTTGCTTAACCAGTTGGAAGTTCAGTGTCTGCTCTGTTCTTAGATCTTTCTGTAACTAATAGAGAAGTGGTTAACTTCAGTCATCTCATCTACATTAGATACATCTCAAAATAGTTGATTTTTCAGTTCATTGGCTAAATGAACAAACCATAGATTAAGCACTTTGTAGAGGACCAGGTATAAGTACATTAGTGTGTTTATCTCACACATCGAATATTGTACTGCAACAGGAAAGTCGTGGTTGAACGAGAGTGTCCCACAGAGGAGAGGCAGCACTGTGCTGAACCAACTTCCCTTTCAGTTGCTAGGCCTGCAAGTCTTCCTCGAGACTCATGCTCAGTTCATCTGCATCAAGAGGAAGGTCAGGTTCTGGGCACCTCATTAAAGGGGACTCCAGGACCACCAAAGACCTCCAGCTCCCCCTGACTCAGTTTCTGGAGGGCTCTAAAGGGTTGGCTGAACATGCAAGAACATTAGCACATGGTGCGAAAAGTAAGACTGAGGAAGATATAAAAGGGAGGGGATCCATCCTGAGCTCTTGTTGACCCCAGATCCTGGGTATCCATGCAGGCAGAACCAATGTGGGATCTATGGACTGGTGATCTTCTTCCTTCACTTTCTCTCTTTTCCCTGTTTAATCTCTCCTCTCTTGTTGTATCTTGGCAGGTGTGAAAATCATATTCTATCCCTTACTCCACATCAAGGTTTGTTGAGAGAGGTGGGAGCTTGATAAAGTTTGTTGTAAATGCTGAGAGCCTGTTAGCCAACATTTCTATGACTATATAGTGGGCTAGTTGCTGCAGCTAAAACAACTATATAAAAAAGTGTAAGATTTCCTTGACATGTGGACTGGTTTCTTTATTCAGCCCACTGAGAATTTATAATGAACATCACACCCACTTCTGGGTCATGACACACTTTAGTGACAGGTTGTTAAATTCAGTTGCATCAAATATTCGTGTGCATGTCTCTGCATTGCAGAATGCCAGCAGCTGCAGAAATGTTCTATATTCAAAATAATTCTAAGGTTTATTCTGGAATGGTCTTCATCCGTGTCAGTGATACTTGTAAAAGAAAAAAATACATTTTAAATACTTTTATCAGTCAGAGCCATCATCAGAGCTTTACTCAGTTTTCATCAGAGATTTATTATCAGACATTATTACCAGAGATATACTGACTTAGAAAGATTCAAATGATACAGAAAAGTCAACATAATTTTGGTACTGAGTCAGTGTCCTTTTTGCCAATTATATTCACAAATTAACATGTATTAGCATGCATCTTTCAACTTGAATCTTTCTATACTGAAGAAATTTAGATCTTCCTGGAATATCCTTTAGGTGATACAGTTTTCTATTCCTTTGCCTTCAAATTCTAGGATTAAAATGTCTTTTTCTATGTGAATGAGTACTTCACCCACACAGTTGGAGTACAATCTACATATACATGTTTCTTAGTATTTAAAGGTAGTAGAATGGCAGATGTCCAAAGATAAACAGGTTGTGTAAACAGGCGAGGTTGGTTTTTTGGGCAATTTTTCTGAAAAATTATGAGAGACATTAAGAAAAAGTGAGTAAATGAATGAGGAAAAAAAGGAACATTATCAAAATTCTTACTGAAACAAACAGATGATGCAAAAATAATAGCAGGTATCAGCAAAATGTACTAATTTGCTTTAACTTTGAAAAATTTGAATCTAACTAGGAAAGGAAGGTATTCTCCCATTTGGGAGGAGTAGAATATGTGGCTCACAAAATTTCAGCACCATGCTCAGTGCTTCTAAATAGACGGTCAAGTAGAGGAACACACTGCCTACTGCCTGCAGACTTCTGAGCCAGTATAAAGGTCTGGTATTCAGCCTTTCTGGAGGTCTTGAAACTGAGTAATCTACTGAGATAGTCATGTATGAAGCAAGTTTACCATTATTTTTTCTTCTGGTGCTGTAGCCCAGCTTTGAGATCTTAAAGTCTGCTCATATACAGTATCCATGTCAGAGTGGCCTTGAATATTAAAAGCCTAGTGCTAGTTGTGGATTCCACTTTTTATTCTGTTTTACCCATTTAATTTTCCTTTTCTTGAGTGTGTGGTCTTTTGAGGTTCAGCTAAGGTCCTGCATGGGTCAAGACACAAACCAGCTATGTGAGGGGTCTTCCTAATCTATCTCTTGTTGGGCAGATTGTATCTTGAACTGAATTAAAGACTTTATGTTCTCTACCTAAACCTGTGTGACACTGTTTGTGGCATTTGCCAAAGGCTGTTTTCTTTAAAGCCTCAAAAATAGCAAAGCATCATTTGTATTCTGCAGGCTGTATGGGGACACAGCTGAAGCTAGCATTTGGTCTTACCACAATCATTCCCACTTTGAAATAGATCAGAATTTTTTAGCAAAAAATTTTAGGGTAATAATGGATATTAGGATATTCTGTTTGAAAACAATTTTCCTTTAGAATCCAAAATTTGTAATTCAAGTCAAATGGCTAAAATCCTTCAAAACATTGCATTTCAGCTTACGTCATAATGATTAATTGCCCTTGATATAATTTTATTCTTACTACCAGGTTGACAAGGTTTATGCAGCAAAAATAATTTTTAAATCCCCCACTATTACCTTTTAAATTCTAATTTATCAAAAATCACTATTTTTTGTGCATAGTATCCAGTGTCACATAAAACTACTTTTGGAATAGAACAAACATAAATACATCAATTAAAGGAAAACTGATGCATTATTCTCTCAGATTCTTAATTACCCTTCTTAATAAACCTAGTGCATGAAATGTGCATGCAATGTATGATATACATTCACATCCTACACTATATAAAGAAATATAAAATTAGGGACTATTTTTGAAATGCCTGAAAGGTCCATAGAATTGAAACCTGAATATGCAAAGCTGTTACACATGGGTTGCATTACAAGATGAGTAATGTGAGCTCTCAGAACAGGTCTTCTGTTACCCCGTGAGTTTGGTTTAGGAGAGCTGTATGCTTGGGTTTTGCATGCTACCGGAGTCAGGAAGGTGAAACATCTCCCTGTTGTCATCCCTGCCTCTCTCAGTGCTTCAGGCATCCAAGGCCAGACCCGATTGAGGGGTTATCCCCCTGACAGTCAAATTTGCCTAGCTGCACATAATTTATCTGCCATTACTCAGGTAAGCTGCCAACACATTCCTGGGAAATTCAACTTTCATAAAAGTAAGATGTGCAAGTCAGTGTGCATGTGTATGTGTGTGAGGAGCCAATACAGCCATTTTAGTTTGCCTCAGCTCTGGTTGTCAGGGCTGTCAGAGACATGTGGAGGAGGGGTGCACATGTGTCACTTGCAGGAGGCAGCCAGGAATGGGGGAAGCCTCGTCTCTGGGGAGACTTCATCTGGCAACACCCACACAAGGCAGGCAGTAAGAGACACCGTGGAGGGGCTTCTCCAAGCAGGTTGCAAGGAGCCCTCCACCAATGGATGGCACAGGAAGGTTGGACTGGACCAGTGGGTCCCTGCTGGCAAGCAGACTTTGGGAAGGGCCAGGGGGCCATAAAAACCAACTCAGTCAGGGCTCGCCACTGCTCACCAGGGCTTGCTGCTGCTCCCCAGGGCTTGCCACTGTTTGCTGTTCCCACTTGCTCCCTCTTTTGCCCTGGCCCCAGCCTGCCCGCCTTCTGCCTGCCTACCTGCTGGCTCGCCCTCACACCTACCCTGCCCTCCTGTGCTCCTGACCGCCTTCCTGCCACTTCACCCCACGTTCTTGCCTCATTCCAACTCTGCCGCTGCGCCGATCCAGCTGTCACTGCCTGCCCTGTTGCCCCAATCCACCCGGCCACCACGACCCTGTCCAGGGCCCTGGTCGTCCCGCCCGAGCGCCCACTCACGGCGTGTCCAGAGCCGTCACCGCATGAGCCGTGCCTGTGGAGCTGTGCCCCTCTGGGAGCCGCACAGGCTCCCTAAACCCAGCCCGGCCACAGACAGACAGGCAGCGTGCACACCCTTCCACCGCCCAGAAGCCGACAGCACTGCCCTGGTTTTGCTTGTGGTAATGCCCTCTTTTTGTCTCTGTCTCCTTTCTCTCCTCTCCCCTAGTCCTTTTCCCCTTTCCTTTCTTCTTTTCTGTCTCTTCTAGCCCTCTTCTGCTCTGACAACTCCTTTTCCCTCTCCTTTTTTTATCAGTAAAGGGTTCTCAGATACTAGGTTTGCCTCATTTGTCTTAATTTTGTTCCAGACCATCCATTTTCAAAAGAACTCCTCGCAGTTCCCCATAGTGGAACATGACAACGTGCATGCACATGTTTTGCTCTGTATACATGTGTAAAAGTTTGCACCTCACAGAAACCTAAGTGAACTTTTCTGATACAAATGGCTGCATTTCATTTAACTCAAAATTTCTTCCCCCAAAAATGTGACAGGTTCTGTGAAAGCGGCAAAGTGTCATTATAGAAAATTTCACAGTATTTTACCAAGGGTATTGATAAGCATCATAAATGGGGTAGCTTCAACTAGTTCAGACTAAAATGTGTGTTGTTGTTAGAAGTGCTGCTGGATAACAAAATAAATGTTCTATTTTATAAGTAGCACAAAATGCCACAGAAAATGTCCTGCTCTTTGTTGTTGTTAGTACATATTTGACCTCATTAAATGTTTTCTTCTGTGTCTGTTCCTCTACCTCTCTTATGCTTTCAACTAGAGTTGAATGCTCTTGGGAAATCCCTGTGGACCTCTGGCCCTACCAAGGAAAGAGAGTACAGAACACTGGCAGCCCTTCAGTCTTGAATCACTGTGACATGGTAGCTGTGTAAGCAGGTGGTTTCTCAAGCATCAGAGTTTCATACGGTAGAGGATCCTAAAACTTACTTAAAAGGGAGAACATCAGCTCTTTTTCTTTCATCACCTTGATTTTCAGCATTGCAATCTCTTTCTGTTTATAGAGCCATCTCAGAAAGAATGGGCCACACATCAGACTAAACGTATAAGGCCACAAAAGGTGATGGTGAGTCTTGAGCCTTAATACCTTAACAGTAATACTGCAGTTTTGGCTGAAATTGAGTAAAACATCAAGAAGAATTTAGAAAAAATTACACCTCAGAACTACAAAATTTGTTGAAGAATGTTCTTTCGTGATTAAAATTTTACCTCTCAGCTTCTATGGATTTGTTCTTTTTATAATGTAAATTTAGAAAAAACTGTGCAAACTGGAGCCAATGAGAATGTTTGTCTCTAAGGGGCGAATTGCAAAGTGTGTCTAACAGAGGTAATACCAAATCTGAAATCTCTGATGTTATTTTGTGAAGTTCATGAAATAAAGGATGTTTCAAGCAAAACAGGACACTGTGTGTACATACACAATGCCTAAAGGATGCACTTTAGTGACAGAAAAATAACTGGCATATGATTTTTATGCTCTGGATGTCACTATTCCCTAAGAAGTATTTTATAAGTCCATCCTAAATAAATTTTAGTGAATAAACACCTTGTCAGAGCTTCACTTTAGAATGCCTTTTTCTCCATCAAAATTAATTTAACATTTACATCACCAATTAGTTTAGTCAATCCATGAAAAAAAATTAAAATTACATTAAAATAAATGAAAAAACAAGAATTAGCCTCTTCAGTTTAATTTAATTTCTACATAATGTGCAATTTTAACCCAGAAGTCAACACGATACATTTTGATAAGGAGTTTTTTATCAACTATATTCAGTCTCAAGTAAATGAATCTTTGTCATCTTGCTGTAAAATTACACACCAAAAGACCAGATGCATTATGAATTCAGTGACAAAACTCACTTCATTATAATTTATTGCCTATCAGATACTATAACCTACTTTGGAAGAAATTTTGGAAGGGCAATCAATTATGGAAGACACCATCTGACAGTCTGAATACTGTATACCACATTAGTCAAAATATTATAATTTTAGGACATGAAGTCAATTCTTTTTTCAGAACCCACAAGTTTAGATCAAAGGTTTTCAAATCTCTGTAAGAACCTGTGATATGCCAAAAAATGTGTGTGTGTGTGTGTGTGTATACGTCTCAGAAAAAACACCACCTTTTATTTACATTTTGGGAAACCTATATAATGTAAAAAGTCTAATGTAAAAAGGTGGAAATTTAGATACAGGAAGTTTGAACTATTGTACTCTCCATGATCTAATGATGTCAGGATGAATTTGTGATGACCAGTGGATATAGGGAAAAAGGTTTATGAAAAATAAATTTTTTCACATACTATATAGATAGAGCAAAAACCTTGCATTCCTGAAATCTTGTCTACTTTTCCAAACTGTTAAGGCCAATACTGAAATATTTATTTCTCAGAAGAGAAATTAAAAAAGAAAAAATATTTACTTGTGTTGTGCTCAGGAAGTAATGAAACACCACTCTTTTGTTTTCTTTGCTAAATAATGATGAATGCTTCTCTGAAAACAGTTTCTTTTCTGCCACAACACAGAACAAGCTGATAGGTACCCTTTAAGAACAGGATTGTTCTGGCTGAGCTCAGAGAGCATACAGGGGGCACAATCAAATAACAGTCACAACCAGGATCATGATCATGATGATTTGTGACAATGATGATCTCTTTTTTTGTAGATTTTTTTCATTCATGTATATGTTATGATTTGGGAATAATGTGAACCTAGAAAACTACAAAAAATGTCTGAAAACAAAGGTAAAATTTCAAATCCAAATCAATATTCTTCTCTGTTGTCTTTGCAATTACTTACACTTATTTACTGAATAAAACAGATTTTTATTATGAACAAAAGGTGTTTCCAAGCTAATAATGATAGTGGTGATGCTGAGGAACTTTTCACTGAGAAAGAGAGAGTAGTACTAATAAATATGAACTACATGATAGACATATAGTTGTAATGTTTAGTACAGATATATATACATGCATATGTATATTATTTATATAAATACCGATAAAATACATGTACATAAACTCACAGGCATGATATCCTTGATTCCTAGATTCTAGAATGATTTAGTGATAGAAGAATTTCTGCTGGCCTGGAAAAAAGAGTATAGTTTTGAGCACTTAGGCTGGAAGAAGTAAACATTTGAAAATGGAAACCCTGAAGGCTCAAAACCATTACACAAACAGAGAGAATTGAAAATGTATTTTTAAAATGCATGTTGTTGACAATTCCAATTCCTGTAGTCATATGACCCACATGTCCAGCAGGGATTTTTCACAGAATCCCATTAAAAATATTTCCCTCTTGGGAACAAAAAGAACATCTAAGGCCTTAGGACAGCAGTAACTCTAATTTGCAATAGAATCTTAGGGCACATTCTTCTTCTATCATTCCTCATAAAATATATTGCTGGCACTCCAGAAGTAATAAACCTAGCTAAACCAGACAGTAAGAGCAGCAGATGTGTATGTGTTATTTAGACTGAATTGAATTTATGCCGAGAAGTGTGGCCATGTAGATTTTTATAATGAAAAGTTAAATTTTTTAACTTCTTCAACAGCAGTTATGGTAATATATGCAGTGATCTGTCACGGGGTTATATGCTGTTTAAACATCATACTTTATGAAACTCTACAGTATAAACACATGCTTAACCTCTGAGGAAGTTACCCCTTTATGTAAATAAATAAAAATATAAATAAACATATATATACACACACAGAATTAGAGAGTGTATATATATATATATGTAACTTTTTTTTAATTTAACACTGATTTCTATAAGAGATTTATTTGATCAAATACTGTTCTAAAAATGCTTACTTTACAGATCATTTTTCAGAAAATTGTTTCTTCCACTCTCTCATGCAGTCAAATATAACTTGAACAACCACTAACTCAGCAACTAACTCATTAAAAGAAAGAAAAAAAGGATTTGGTGCTGCATAAGGTCAAGGAAAACAAAATTTTTTTCTATTAAATGTAGAAATTGGTGGGAAATAACATTGCTGCAATGTGGGCTAAGCTGTAGCTTTGTCAGCTCAACATTTTAGCTTGTCATCAGAGTGAGGTGGCGGTTGGCATCCAGTGGAGTAACTTTGAAGCTAGATAGCTGCTTGATCTCTTAGCTTCTGGAAACTCTTTTGGTATTAATAAGTGGAAAACAAAACAGTAGTTTTGGGATTCTTCAGCACAAAATTGTGACAAGGAACTCTTGCAAATATAACCTTTGGGGTTAATGCAAATGCCAGAGTAGTGTTCAGTCAATTCTTTTCCATCCACATTAGCCTAGCAGTGTTAAATTCTAGTGAAAATCCAAGCACATTTTTATTTATATTCAGGTCAGCAGATAGTGCCAAAACAAGAACCAAAGCCAGAGGAGATGTATAGGAAGATAGATAAGAATTAATCCAACATGATTAACAAAGGTGCCTCACTCTTTAGACTCCTTGCACAGGTATGTTCAGCAGTGGGTTTGGGTCTTTTTTGAGGCAAAAGAAGTATTGTAGCAGGAAATTCAGGCCACTGAATGGAAACCAGGCAGAAGCAGCAATGGCAAATCCCAGAGTCAGGGCCAGCCCAGCCGCTGGGCACAGTCTCAGCATGTCCCACGTTGGTAGGAACAGTAACTTGAGCCAGCATCTGATAGAGCAGCAGGTTACTGAGGAGAATCAATACAGCAGCAGATGTGTGTTAGGAGAGACCTGGCAGGCTATGTGAGATTCAAAAACTGGCAGGAAAATTCACTGAACTGAGCCAGGACTTTGCCTGGGAAACCACTGAAAAGATAAAAAGGAAAGGGGTTCTATCTAGGCTGTATAGTCAGATTTCAACTGAGGTTTTTTTACTCGCTGTGACCACAATAATTGAACATAATGACTACTAATAAATTACTGGTGAAAGAGAATCTCTTGCACATGTAACAGAGTTTCTGGCCCTCTTCATTTGAAAATAAAAGTGGTATCCTGTAGATAAGGACACGCACATTTTTAATGCTTGGGAAAGTTTTTTACTTGCCAAAGGGAGTTCTCACTGTTATTGGGGAAATGTTTGTGTCTTAGTGTTTGTCATGCTAGAAATAAAAACAGCTTTTGTGAAGAGGAAACACCACTAAACAAACTACTTCTCCTCTTACCCCTTCTTGGCTTACCTAACTACCTGTCCTACAACACCATTCTCTCTCTTTAGTGATTGCTTTTCCTCCTGGGATCTGTGCATATCAGGTATTTACTGTCATACTGACTTAAATTAATTTCCCAGAAATTTGCAAAGCAATCATATTCATAACATTTGCTAAAGAGATCAGAATATGCAAGTCATACAAATAGAATGTAATTAAAAACTGTTTCAGGAACATTCTGTTGGCATCCCCCTCCCTACAGACCAAGATTATTTTTTTATCTCAAAACCTCAGCTGATCATTCTGTAGACTGTATTGTCCTAAAGAAGAATAGATGAAAAGGTCCATTGAACAAATTTTGATTTGAACATAAATGAAAACATTTGGTTTCCAGACAGATAACCACATTAATCTTACTCTAAAGGTTACAGATGCCTTATCTCAAGGTCAAGATTTAGCCTTTCTATAAAATAGGATGATTCTTTGCTACTATCTTGTCTCACTCTAAAATATAAATCTAAATCTATAAAATATAAATCATACACTGTAAATTGAAAGTACTGACTCAGTACCCTATGGAGTTTTTTCGATTTTTTTTCTTTCTTCTTTCTATCAGAAATCATTTTGCCTGGAGTCAGCTGCTCCTCATTCAGAAACTCACTATCTACACCTTGGTAATGAAATTTGTTAACTTATTGGAAAGACACCCTAATTTACAGTTTTTAAAATGATCATAGCGATATCTTAGACACTCTCAAGTATCCAGTTTTGTCTCTAACTGCTGCTGGGGAAACTGAATTTTTGTAGCTCATGTGTCATACCTACCAGCAGCAGGGAAATGTCTTGAATAGCCTCAGGTGTCTCTGATCGCATTAGTTTTAAGCAGATAAATCTGTTCCTTTGTGTCTGGTAGAGGATAATTTGATTACTGCATAAGATCATGTGGCTCAGGAAAAAATATAAAAAGTTATACGTACATACATCATCCTTCCTTTCTGCTGAAGTATGGTCCCTCTGCAAACTGAGATAATTTGGGGAAAACCAACTCTAGTTGCAAAGATTAATTTTTTTTCTGTCTCCATAAAGATGATTAATTTGTCAAAGTATGACTCAGTAAAAGAGAGAGAGTTTTTGCATTCTTATTTTATTTTTGCCAGGCATTTCATGAAACATACAGGGTTACCTGTTTTTTACTCCTGAGTTCTGATTAGAGTAAAAACAGGAAACCTACATATTTACCTCCTGTGGTATAGGCATTTTCTTCAGAAACATTTATGAAAAATTTGAGGAAACTGAATCTTAGAAACACGGATAGTTTAGACTTTGAAACTCACTCATGTAATGCCTCTACCTTTGTGGTCATGTGTCAGTGATTTATTCCTTTGTTAAGCCTATTTGATATGGCTATTTTTTTTCTCTTTTCTAAATAAAACAGATCAATTTCACCTTCTTTCTTTTGTTAAACAGGTTACTATAAAATCAGCTGTTGCTATCCTATCAGTCTGTAAAGATACAGCATGTTCAAATACTGTATTTTTACATATATGTATTACAGTTTAGTACAGTAATTACCTCTATGAATTAATCTGGTGTCCTTGAATGTTTTTACACAGTTTTTTGCCTTCCATGAAAAGAGAGAGTTTTACTTCTTTTCTTAGTTTCTGTATTATCAGATAATGAAATGGGAAGTCTTCTCAGACATTTAAAGAGGCAAATATTTAATTTTAAGAAAAAAAATTAAATATGTACAGTATCCTCCTTGAAGTACTCAGTGTTAGGATGTTTTTCCATGGAAACAATGAGTTGTGATAACTGAATTATTCCATAAAGATTGTTATTTGGATCATGCTTTCTACTTTCAAAGTCAGGCTTGTACCAGAATCTGCAAATTTAAATTTGTTTTCCAGTCACTGTTTTTTACAGTCAGAAGTTCTAAACTAGACAGTGGTGTTTTTTGGGCTTTTGTTTTCAAAATCAATCATAAATATGTACATTCACTTAGAGATATCATTATTATCTCATCTAAATATTTTTGAAGTCATAATAAAGAGAAAATCATAAATCAATATAAGTTGTGTTTGAAAAGAATTTGGACTTACATTGAAGATGTGTTTTAATTCTGTTGTGGTTTATATCTAAATTTTTTGTTATCAGAATGAAACATAAGTTGACTTACACTAAGCAATGTAACATATGTCATGTTCAGACTCTTTCATAACTGTATCTTTAAAGACAGGTAGATAGGTAGATAGATAGATACATACATACATACATATATCTGGAAAATATAAATTTCAGTCAAAACGTTTTCCAGACTACATTACTTTAAATGATGTTTTAAAATTACTGAATAGGGGGGGTTTTGATTTTTCAAAAGTCTGTATTCTTAAAGCCATTGAATCAGTTTAATTTAGTTGCTTTGCAAATCTACCTTATTGCATGGTGAGTATCCAATATGCTCAAGGAAGTGTTTGACTAGCTCAGTATTTCAAAATTAATACTAATTAGGGAATGAGGCTCTCCTTTTCTCTAAATTGCTGTTTTTGCCATTCTGTACATAAAGCCATTGTTTCTGACTAAATGTGAGTACTTTGTTCCTTAAGTTGATCCGATAATTTCCCAAAGATACATTTTACAGTCACAGCAGGCAAAGTTTTATTAGCATTTTACTTGCTTCTGTGACAGAAAGCTGTCTTCTCATTCATGTGTAGTCTATACATGTCCTTGTTTTACAGTGATGACTTTAATTGGGAAAAGCTGAGGAAAATCAGGAAAAAATATCTGGAAAATATACATGGACCGTATTTCCAGTTGTCTGCAAAGTATTCAAACACAAGACACATTTAGCTGGATTTCTATCATCTATTCTCAACTATTCACGCAGTAACACTGGATCAGGGCTATGCATTTCTGAAAAATTAAGCCACCTGAAACTAAATGGATGTGTGAAATTACATCAGTAAATGTTCTTTCTCTGTATATATTTGTGAAACATTGACCATTGATAGCATTATCAAACTGAGAAAATGGTTGTGGCAAAGTAGACACCTAACAGACCCAGAATCTTGGAGAGCGGCTGGGTCTAGCTCCATGGTGCTAGTCAGAGGTATTTGGATGCAGTACTAATTAGCTGCAAGATCCTTCATCGCCTTTTTAAACAACAATTCATGTGACTCACAGTAATACTGCAGCATTTCATTCATTCATTCATTCTTTCTTTCTTTCTTTCATTCTTTCATTCTTCCATTCATTCAAAAAGTGAAGGGAAAAAAACAAAGAAAAAATGTAAATTTGAATTTTTATATATATATATATATATACACACACACTCATACTATATATACAGAACAGATAAAAGAATGACAGAGAAGGGAGATTCCGTGATAGAGATATTTTTTGAACATATTCAGTCATTTATTTAGAAACATCTTCATTTATTTCCAACTGGATAGTCAGTTAATAATGGGTGATCCAGAACTATCATCTGAGATATGTGGAATGCCAAAAGCTACTAAAATCCTTCCTTATTAAGTTGTTTTTTTATGATTCAGATTGTTGGTACCACACGTGCTAATCTATTCAAGCTGCTTCTTGTTTTGAGGCAGCCTGGAATTTATGATTTTTAATAGTTCAAAACAATATAAGTCATATGAACAGAGAGGATGAGGCACAAAACTGGCCACCTCAAAAAAAGCAAAACCTGAGGATGACAGTCTTGTAAGTTTTATAGAGTGATAGTCTCATTAGCAGCTCCTGTGTGATACAAAAAGTATTTTTTATTTTGTTTAATTTTTTGCTTTATTTTCATCTCCTGTAAAAATGCATCTATCGTTTCTTGTTTGTATTTTAATTTTGTAAACTTTTCTTTGTTTTTCCCATAATCTGATACATAATAAAGATGATTTCAAAGAATTCCATTTACTCTGGATATGGACTCCCCCTAAAACTGTAACTGCTTTTATAATATTCAACTACATGATGCATGCATTCCTTCAAGTATCTGAAAAGTACAACGGTCTAACTTGGGTCATACTTTCTCCAAAAGTTTATCCAAACATTTTTCAATGTACTGAAAAGTACAGAAGAAAAAAAACTTGAATATTTTAAATAAATAAATAATACATTTTTTTGAATTAACATGCTTAACTTTTGCTATATTTATATGACAGAGGCCTCATGTAAATAACTATTCTGTAAATACAAGTGTCAAAGCAAAATATTTTCCCTACCACTGATTATTTTATGGAGTATGAAGTCATATCTTCAAAGCTAGAAACTGATAATGTGAGGCATTTTTAGGTCCAAAAGTTACACTAAAATCTAAAATAAATAAATCATATTTAGTAAAATAGCTTTTTGTAGAAACAAAAACCAAACCAAAAACCACACAACCAACCAAATAAAAAAACCCAAAATATTTTGGCATATATCTCTCATAAAACTGTACAAGGTCACTTGTATTCCTTTCCTCATTTTGATGAAGTAGTCTATTTTATTCCAGCAGATACACTGTTGGGAAAACAGCCTTGATTCAGTACTTTGTTTTTAATATTTCCTTTATTACAACCATTGCTTTGAATTTTCTGGCAGCTTCAAATTTCCACTAACTCTCTACATTATATTCAACAGATTTTGGTCACCAGCACCAAGATTCTTTCATTCTCCTGCTCCCAATAATGACTTTGATAGCAAGAAGATCAAGTAGGCCTTTTCTTCTGGCTAAGTTTCTTACTGCCTTGTCTACTAATGCATTGCTCTCCTTAATAATTCCTATTGTCTGCATTTATTACTGAGTGGGTCAGAATAAGAGCATACATCCAGCTAAAATTCTAAAAAGTGCCCAAAGGATTTTTCAGGAGTGCATAGGAACATATGTCTGAATATTACATGCATATATTAGGGTGCAAAAAGTTTCAACAGCTTTAGCATCCATTCTTTCTTTATTTTTTTTAAGGTTTATCATATAAACAAGGTAAGTTCTCTGTTTTCTCAAATTCCAATTCCATCGGCATTTTAAAGCTCTGGAAGTAAGTGTTTGCCCTAATCTCTAGCTTTTTTCTGTTTTTATCAATTATGTATGGATCTTGCTCTCTGATGATCAAGTGATGTGAAACATCAAACTAAGTTTTTATTGTGCTAATGAGATAGAACTATCTGACATCTAATGACTTCTATGTCTCCTTGAATTATTCTATATCTCACTTTGTGTACAGATAATTTAGATGATTGATAAAAATTCTTTGTTATTTTTGCATTACAAAAAAACCCTTCTCAGCTTTTGTCTGTAAGATTAAGTTGATCACTGATTTTTGTGAAGACCTTTCTTTTTTAACCTATGTTAGCGGATGTACTAACTCAACTTATTTTGAATTCATGTATAGCTTGAGTACCATCCACATTATATTTCAAGTATGCTACCATTGTACAACTGATGACAATGTTCATTATTACATGTATTTAATCACAAAAAAGAAATATTTGAAAGAATTTAAAATTGAGGGATAATTTTCCATGTTAGTTTTCATGTCTGAGATGTCCCTTACACATTGAAATTATCTCAAATAAGCCAAGAACACAACCTGAGGTGTTTTGTCTTGGGTAGCCTGCTTGATTTTGTCCTGGTGATGTGGTAAACATCATACTGAAAAGGGAAAGATACTGCTCAGAGGAAAAGATGAAAGGATGACAAATTTGAACTAGAGACAAGGGGATAGACCAGTTTTGTTCTAGTCAGAAATAACATCATAAATATAATTGATAAATGCTTCTTGAAGCTTGGGTTCATCTCACCCAACTTTATCACATGGCTAAAGTTTGAACTAGTTGGTTAGGTCCCGTTTAATACAAAGAAATTAGTACTTGCAGAGGCTCTTTACAAAAACATGATAAGAGGAAAAGAATAGCCCTTTGGAAAGGCTTGTTTCCCTCCACTGACTGAAATGAGACCAGACAAATGGATGTCTTTAGGTGATGGATAGTAAGCTTAGGTTAGATAAACAGAAAATAGACAAAAGAATTCTGAGAAACACAGAAAAAAAGAAGAGGGAAGACCTAGAGTCTTGATTAAAAATTAAAATTTAAAAAAAAAAAAAAAAGGAAAAAGCATGTTTCCAAATCTAATGGCAAGAAATATTAGTTCCATGCATGCTAGAAAGTGTGAGTCAATAAAACGAGAAGATTCTGAGAAATGAGAAAAGAGGTAGCAATGATATTGTCAGTATTTCACTTAAATAAATGAGCTATTTTGCATAACAGCACAGCTTCCCTCAAATGGAATAAGGATATGAATACAGGCCATGCTCTTTTCAGACAACTGCTGCACAAGTAAGGAATTCTGTCACGTGCCATACACTTAAGCTGCTATTTATGTTAACATGGCAATGATGATACTTCAAAACAATCTTTTGTTCTTCTTATCAAACCATCCCGCTAATTGCTTATTAGAAAGGTT
The DNA here is from genome assembly GCA_013397975.1 of Machaerirhynchus nigripectus. Taxonomy (NCBI): domain Eukaryota; kingdom Metazoa; phylum Chordata; class Aves; order Passeriformes; family Dicruridae; genus Machaerirhynchus; species Machaerirhynchus nigripectus. The sequence goes on from VZRQ01005763.1 coordinate 675,745, forward strand.
CACAGCTGTTAATGAAGGGCAATGAGTGATTTTCTGAATGCCCAGCACCACCCTTAGGCAATCACAACAGACAATGGGTCTGTTTTGGTGTTGTTGGTGTTGGTTTGGCTTTTTTTGTTCTTCATTCTATTTGTAAGTTTATATTTATATTGAAGAAGAAATCTGTCATTTAACACATTCACAAGTAAAATTTGGGTTGTTTTTTCTCAAAGCAGTACATTGTATAAATAAACTTACAATACCTTTTTTGGAGGTTATAGTTATTTATTTAAAAGTCCTCATGATTAAAATCTTTTATTCAGTCCAAGGTCAGTCTCTTCAAGAACTCTGAATTCTCTAAGTGTGTAGACCAAGAAACAAGGGAATCTTCTCCAGTATGCAGTTAAACTATTAATCAATAACATTTCTGAATTTGAACTGGATCTTTTTAAGTTGGTTTGAACACTAATCACACAGCAAAGTAAAAAGCTCTTCCAAGATTTTTCAGGAAGGTTCAGTTAAAAAATCAGTTTGATTTAGTTAAAATTAAGAAAAATATCAACCAAGCACACACACAAAAAAAGGAAAGAATTGTTAAAAACAAAACCTTGATAGTTTCAACTATTCAGCATTGTACTCAATAATTCAATAGTTCAAAAGTTCAATAATTTTTTTCTTCACTAGGGCCTGTGAAAACTGTGAAGACTGTCTGGACATACCTCATCTAAAGTAACTCCATGCCATTGCAGACTCTGCAAGTGTCTGTGGCAGTTTGATTTCCCCTTTTCCAAACGCTCGTAGCAGTTTAGCCTCTTGAGGACTCCAGTGGTTTGAATGCTTTACTGGCTTAACATATGGAATCAGAAATAAATTATTGTCTTCCTTCTGGTTTTGACCCTGAGACTGGCAGTATCCAATGAAGGAACAGGCACAGTCAGGCAACTGTGGAAAGGATTCAGTGATCGGATGGTTCCCATCTCCACGGGATACTTTCCCATGGGACATTCCAGAATGTATCCTGAAGGACAATCCTTCTTTTAATTATTACTCTAAATGAAATTATACTATATAGCACCAACTTCATATTACAATAATATAGGAAATAATATAATCATAACAATATTCAGTGATTAATGATTCTTGAGATAAACTCTATTTCCATATTAAATAAAAATGCCATATATTTTAATATATTGAAGTACAAAGCTCCACTCATGTCCACCTTCTAGACACCAGATCTTAGTGCCTAGAGAATTGGTTTCCTACATTTCTGATGTATACCCATGTTGTGGTTTGACACTGGCCAAATGCCAGGCATCCACAAAAGACGTTCACTTGCTCTCCCCTGCCACAGCTGGGCAGAGGAGTGAAAAAAAATTAACGAAGGCTTCATGAGTTGAGGCAAGGACTGGGGAAAAACACTCCAAGGGCAACACAGGCTCAACTTAAATGTACAAAGTGAATTTATTACTAACAAATTCAGAGGAGGATAATGAGAAGTAAAATAAACTCTTAAAATCACCTTTCTTCCCCCAGCCTCCCCCTCCTTCCCACTGGCAGTACAGGGAGACAGGGCATGAGGGTTTTGGTCAGTTCATCACCTGAAGTTTTCTTTCACTGCTCCAGGAGAGGAGTCCTTTCCCTGTGAGGCCCTGGGGTCCCTCCCACGGGAGAGAGTTCTCCGTGAACTTCCCGGCGTGGGCCCACTCTCACAAGCAGCAGCCAGACCACACCTGCTGCAGCCTGAGTCGCTCCCACAGGCACACAGCCCTCCCAAAACTGCAGTGCAGTGGGTCTCTTCCCACGGGGTGCAGTCCTCCAAGGACAGGCTGCTCCAGCCTGGAAGCAAGGGCCCTCTCTCCCCACCAGGTCTCCCACTGGGTCACAGCCTCCTCCAGGCATCCACCCGCTCCAGCGTGGGCACCTCCCCCACAGGCTGCGGGTGGATCTCTGCATTCCCTGTGGACCCATGGGCTGCAGGGGGACAACCTGCTTCACCATGGTCTTCACCACGGCCTGCAGAGGAACCTCGGCTCTGGAGCCTGGAGCACCTCCTCCCCCTCCTTCTCCACTGACCTTGGTGTCACCATGTTGTTTTCCTCGGATGTTCTCACCTTCTCCTCTTCTCTGACTGGAAGAAAAACTGTGCTCCTACTTTGTTTTGATTTTCTTCTTAAATATGCTATCATAGTGGTACCAACCTCCCTAACCGGCCCAGCCTTGGCCAGCAGCATGTCCATCTTCAGAGCCATCGCGGATTGGACATGGTGGAATTGAACATGGTGGAAGCTTCTAGCAGCTTCTCACAGAAGCCACCTCTGTGGCCCCCCCGCTACCAAAAACCAGGCCGTGCAAAACCAACACAAGTCAAAATGTCATGTTCTATGAAGTTTTTTTATAAAAATACTGAGTGTGAAGGAATGACTGTGTGAAGTGTGTTTCCCTGTATTTTAAAAAGAGTATTACAGGTTGGTGCATCACTTCTTCACCTGATTTTGATTTTATATATGTTGGACAGTGATTATTCATAATTCTTCCCCACTTTTTTGTTTTGCCATGTTGGTCATCTTTCTGCAGCTATTTTTGAAATCCAGCTCATGTAAGGAAGAATGCAGCTTGTTATACAAAATGTTCAAGTTTCTAATTAGGAAAAATGAATTGGAGTTATAGCACATCCTCAGATTGTATTAATATTTCATTTCTTAGCTTCCTACATCAAGGATTAATCAGAGGAAAACTTGTTCTGAATACTAATGAATCAAAATAGGAAATATTTCTAAGGTATTTCTAAATTACTTGTAATGGTTATGTTGACAGGCAAAAATTCCCACAAAACTAGTGTATCATATCTTTATGCAAAATACATATTTCTAATTCTCATCTTTTTAAAATAAAGTCTTTGTATTGCAACATTCTAGATTCTAGCTACAAGCAAATACAAATTTTCTGATGAATTTTTTGTCCTCTAGTTGATATGGCCAACTATATACAACAGGAATGTCTACAGTTGTATTTCTTAATAGTTATGCTGGCAAAAATTCTGAGACAGCAAAATTTCCCTTACTATGGTTTCAAAAAGGTAGACACAGTCATAGGAATTTTCCAATTTACAGAATTCAAGTATTGTATTGAGAATATTTGATTCTGATCAGCAGGCAATATAATCCATGAAGATGTCTCTCAGTTTTTTTATGACTCTCACCTCACCTCTCTCTCTTAGCAGTCATCCTGGAAAACTGGTTAGGCTGGGTTGAGCTTCTAGCTTCTTTTTCTATTAATAAATTTTTAATGCAGCTTTTATGTTTCAGAGTAGCTTGGGTAATATATTTCTTTGTTGCTGCAGAAATACAAAGGACTAGATTCTATTTGTAATTAACTAGTTGAGAATTCATTCATTTAAAATTCATGTCAAGCTGACATTCTGTAATGAATCTTCGTTCAATGTGAGGATGTGGGAGAGAAGTGTAGTCAAGGTGATGTAATTTATAGGTGCTTTAATTTAATTCAGTGGCAGCAAATCTGTCATCTCCCCATGGTATCTTTCAGCCGAAGACCTAAACTTTAAAAGAAGTTTAAAGATTTTGTTTCCTTTTGGTCAGGTTAAATTATTTGTACCTCTCCTTCAGTTTTCATTGTTGTAAGCTGTAAGGTGTTCCCTACATAGTCAGAATATTTGAAAAAGAGACTTAACAAAAAGCTTTGTCACTGCAGAAACTGAGAAATATCTTTATTTTTACCCTCATCTGTTTTAAATGTACCAGATAATTGCTGCCTAACCATTGGACATCCATTGCTAAGTGTACTAAATTTTAAAGGTTTTTTTATTTCACTGCTGCAATTTATATTAAAAAAGGGTTACATCCAATTCACACATAAGTTAGAAAAGTCGAGGCATATATATCAGAACAGAGGAACTGAGGAAGAACACAATTTACCAGATCAGCTTGATGAAATAGCAGTCGTGAAAACTGGTTCAACATATGGATTATTCAGTTTTCTGATAAGAAAAGAAAACTAACACACAGAAGTGCAGATTTATATAAAACAGCAAAAGGTAAATTATAGCCCTAACAGTAATGCCTGGATGGCCACCTAAAAACAAAGACTAGACAGGAATAAGGGAATAATAGTAGGTATTTATTTGAAGGGCCTTCAAAGGTGCACCCTGGGGAGTCAAAAGCTACACCCAAGATGGACCCTGGGTCACGGGTTCTTCACACTTTTATTAGTTTGGTCCATTTGCATATCAGGGTTAATTGTCCAACTGTAACCTCAGTTAATGATGTAATTACCCCAAGTTTTCCCTCCCCTTTAGACTTTAGTTTACACATTTTGGGGCCTGGTGTCCTTGAAGTGCAAACCTAGAGAGGTTTTGTTATGTCTAACCAGCGTGAGAGAGCAGCAGCTAACAGGGCACAGGAAACTTCAGACTTACACACTAGGCAGTACAGGAATTGAAAACTATAAAAGTTAAAACCTAAGGCATCAACAGTACTGACTTTATCAGCAAAAGAAAGGTAGACAGAATCAATAGGTGAAGAATTTTTTTATTAGATTGTTCCTATTACAAACTTAAATGCTGTGAATTATTTTTTATATCTTTCAGCATTAGTATTTTGATTCAGAAAAAAAGCAAGAAGGAATTGAAAAGTCAGATATAACATTGTAGAACCAAGGATTCTGCAAGGCCAAGGATTATTATGGTGTGTAGGGTGAATGACAAAAACATTTCTTGGAATGTTTTAAACAAATACTCAAAACATGTATTTAAATTATTTTTAAAACACAGAATCATCTCAATCTGAGAAGTAAAGGAATAATATTGCCAACTACTAAGATAAGATACTGTCTAAAGGGGAAGATTAGTGACTTGTCCTCAAACCCACTGTAAGGATATGTATTTTTATGGTAGTGTGTTGAAAAATTATGAAAAATTACTGTTTTCAGTGTTCGATGCCCACCTAACCTGCTGTAAAAAACCAGTGTGTTTGGAGGTGAGTTGATATATATTTTACATTTATTATATTTAATAACTCTGTTCATCTTGGTGATAAATTATGCACAGCACACCACAGGACTTTCCTGCATTAGTTGTGACTCAAATCAGAGAAGAGGATATTTGATTAAAAAATAATGCAATGTTATTTGGATTGCTGTTATCAATATGGCAGTTCTTGAGAGCAGAAAGTTACCTTTAATTCACTATTTCCAATACTGTCTGTACGTTAACTGTAATTTGTTTTTTGTTTGATAAAAATAAACTTTATCTCAAAAATTTCAGCGGATTTGAGATGCTGATAAATGTAATTAACTTTGGAGTTTTAGCAACAGGTTCTGGGAGATTGTGTTTATTAAGCTTTTTGGTCTTTCATGCATAGAGCTTCAGATACTCAGCATTTTTCCTTGTATCAAGGCACAATTGTCTAATTACACAGAATTTAGCCTTCAGAAGTAGATTTAACTGTGCAAAAGACAGGGAAAGACAAGGCCCTGGAGTGTGTTCTTTCTGTTCTTGGAGAATTTATTGCATATAAATGGCTGAGTTGGACAGAAAAAATTATCACCGTATGGTTTATTGGTTAACTCTTCACAGTTTCACATATTTTAAGACCAGAAGTTTCATTAGATCATCTAGTTTGACCTCCTATATCACAAAAACTTCTATCCATTTATTCCCACATTGAGCTCAATAATTTATTTCATTAAACCTATATTTCAGAAGGGCATTTATCTTGATTTAAAGATGTGAACAGTTCAGTATTTTCCATATTAATCTTTCGGAATTTTTACTATTAATGACTACTATTATTTCAACACTTATCAATATCCTTTTTTGTTCTTTTTGTGGTCGAAAGTAATTTTTTTTTTATCTGTTACTCCACTGCTTTCTGTTCTGTCCTTCATCATTAAAAAAGACTTGTTTAATACTTCATATTTTTTCTCTTTTAAGGTGTTTATAAATTATTATCAATTTACCTCCAAACCTTCTTTTTTTGTTAATAATTTGACTGACACCTTTTTTTTTGTAGTTCTATCAACTTTTTTTCACCCTCTCTCCTAGTAGTTGTTTCTTACTATGTTAGAGAAACATCGCACATTATAAACAAATAAATCGTCAAGAGTAAAAGAAATATTACTTGGTAAAAGAGTTATTATTACTTGGAAAATGAATTCTTGAAGATCTTGGAAACAGCCAAATAAACTGAAAGAAAAACCAAACAAAACACTGCTTGAGGGGTTTCAAATGCTTTTTATCTTCATTAAAATTAAGTAAGTTCTGCTGAGGTAACAGTAGCATGCCAAGGAATTTTCTGGTATATCAAGGGGAGTTTTGAGCAAATGCTCTAAGAAACAAAGATAGTTATATTACACTGGTATGGCAAGACGTCACAAAGCATGGAAAACTTTCTGGCAGTTAGAGGAAGAGAAGTCCATGAAGCAAGCCCATGTATTTGTCCTTTCTTCCTTTTCACTAGTGTGGCTGAGGTTTTACAGATTTTCAAATAGTAAGAAAAACAAATTGAGTTCATATATGTATATCAGACACTGAACTCTGAAAGGTCTGATTCCTTTTAGACAAACTAACTGCTCAACTTCCAAACAACTCCATATTCATTTTAACTTCATATTCATTAATATTAATAAGTTCATTTATTTTTCCTGTTGCAAAATGACATTAGAAGGTTCAGAAACAAGATTATTTAATTGAATAAACTAACATCAGCATTTAATCCAATGTCCTTTTGTATAGGGATGGCCTCTGATATCGTCTCTTTGTAAGCTCTCAGCCAAAGTCAAAATACAGAATAAAATGTTAAGAATATTTCTGCCCATAACTCAGTGCCTACTACAGTTTCATTGTATTCTGATGCATTACAGAGGACTCCAGAGAAACCACCTTTATTTATTTTTTGTCTATTTATTTACTTATTTAACTTTTGTCAATTGGTTATCTGACAAGAAGCTGAAAAGGAGGAATTATGCTGTGGCATCTCATCATGTAGGGTGCCTATACCAAGAAATGACTGATTTCATGTTTGGAATATTAGTGGGGGTTTTCTTTAGTTTTGACCATGCAGCTCTATGTGCATTTTCAAGGCTGTATTCTTGAGCTATGGACCAGAAAAACAACCTTTCATAGAACCTTTCAGATTTCTTTAATGGGGCCTGTTTTCAAAGGCATACCTTGAACTGAAGATGTCTTACTCTAGGCTGTGAGTGAAAATATTTCAACATGAGTGAATTTAGGTTTCTCTCCTGTTTTCATCCTTGATGCATAAAATGACTTCTGGATTTTTAAAATTCTTATAGCTACTCATTGATAACTACTATTGTGACAATATGTATCTATGTTGAGATTTCTCACTTAGTCATTGCTCACCTAGAAAAAGATATTCTTTTGGGTTAACTAAATAAATAATAAAGTAATGAAAGGGAGAGCACTTCCTGTGACAAACTTAAAATCTTTATAGCTATTTTATTCTGTACATGTATAAAGATTCAAAGTTCATCTAATGTCATCTCTGCTTATTTTTACCTGTGGATGATAAAGAAAAACGTCTTTTTTTATTGTAACTACCTAATTAGCCATGTTTTTTTTTTTTAAATACAGTAGACCCATTCACTACTACTTAGGATTATTTCCTGTCTTTGGTATAATTTAATTTGACATCCAGGTAAGTCAGTGTCAAACTATGAAACTCAAGTTAGAAAAAAATCTAACCTGACATGTGGACAGTACGTTAGTTGCAGCTAAAGGGTATTGCTTGTCCATTACCATTTTGTAGCTTGACTTTTAAATACACTATGTTGTCTTACCAAATTTGTTTCTCATGCTTGTGTCACATTGAATGTTTAGAGGTGATACGTTGGCAGATTTCTATAATTATGATAGCTATAAAAGCTTGTGTTGTTACCTTCTTTTTTTTTTTTAATTTTGGACCTATAAAAATATAGAAACAACTAAAATTTATATAGTAAGGGCAGCGTTTTCAAAATTTTTGACAGCTTTCAGTGAAATAGCTTGCAAAGTCGGTGATTATTTTCAGTTTAAGATATTACCACTCACAATTTTAATACAAGGTTCATGATAATGCTTTGGGTTTTTTAATGTTGCAGCACTAGCAGTTACAATATTGTCTCCTTTTAAAAATAGACTGTGCCTGATTACCTGATTTTTTTTCATAGTCAGCTGATTGTTTTGTCTAGAAAACCTCCCCGAACTTCATTAAATGTCTCTGAGGAGTGTCACAAAAGGAAGAAGTGGACAAACTTGAGAAAAAGAATATTTTACATAAAGGTTGTGCAAAAATGTGAATAATCAGGGTGCTGGGAATTTATCAGTGAAACTCTGCATGTATGGGTGCTGAGGCCATACTTAATAATTTAAGTAAGGGACTAGATGGAAAACATGGATTACTTCATATTTTCAGAGAACATGGATTTTTATAAAGTATTGTTTGAGATAGAAGAAGATTCTAATGTCAATAGAAATAACTTTAAAATTGGAGAAATTGCATGCTAGGTCATTGTATGGACTTCAAAATTTTGTTCTGAGGGACTCTAAGAAAGATGATATTTGGTTGGAAACAAAATAAATATTGGCTGGTGTAGTTTTCAAAAGGTTTCTGGAATAAAAAAACCATAAAATTGAAAAAGCTGATAAAAAAGCCATATGAAGCCAAGCAAAGCTGTATAAGAGGCTGTAAGAGAAGAAATAGAAGCAATTAAAAATAAAGTGTTCTGTAAAGAATAATGATTCTCAAGGCAGGAGTGGTAAGATAGCAGAAAAGGGCACCGAAGTGACATCAAACAAGCCCCACAGTGCAGGCCTAGGATGGTGCTGTGACCAACTGGCTGGCTCAGCCTTCCTCCTGGACAGCAGAGGACAGTGAAGTTGTGCAGCTTGAATATTTCCTATATATCTGTGATTAAAGTGTTTTGGTATCTAAGTCCATTTGATTGCTGCACTCTCATTTTGGTTTGGAACCATGATACATGGTTTCTTACAATAAAAGCGTACTCTCTGAATAAGTTTAATTAACTTTTCTTTTCCAGCACTGTTCAGCTTCTTGCCTCCAGTTTGTTCATGGTCTACGTGGTTGTAGAATTCAGCTTAAAGTCCTTGGCCTTAGAATAACAAAGCACAGTAAATAAGCATTTTTTGTTTGTTTTAACTTGTTTCTTTCACTTTGTCTAATAATACTCTCACATACTTCTATACGTCATTCAATTTCCCCTAATTTATAAGAGACTGTAGGAAGATTTTGGGCAAAGAAATGATCGTTTAGTCTGTTCAATGTTCCCATTGCACTCTTTAATATTGCAAAATATATCTCTGAGCTGCTTGATCTCATTTTTTGTTTTGAAATATGGAAGTGGTAAAGCAAGAAAGGAGTTTTATACATGTACAAAACAGTTTATAGTACTGAACAGTGTTTATGTCCATATCTTGAGTCTTGACATTCTTACTGTTCTTGGGTCCTCTCCAAATTCTGTGCAAGAGTCTTTTAATTTGTTGCCATAATCCACAGATGGACAGTGACAAGATAGAAAAAAAATCTTTGTTTAAGAATGGCAGTTGTCTAGACTTCTGTTTTGTGAAAGCTAATAACAGTGTAATTTTAGATTGTTGGTATACAAGAATACAGTGGTGAGAATTGAAATTTCCCAGATGGGTATTAACAGTTTTCAGAAACACCACAAAATGCAATTTGGAATTGGAAAATAGAAGCTAAAGCAATACAAGCATTCATACTACCAACTCAAACAATTTAAAGGACTTAATGTTTGCTAAGAGATGAAGAACTGTTGTAATACACATACTGATAACATGAGAACCTTGAAAAACTGTTACATGTACATAAATTTTAATCTGATTAAAACCTATTTGGAAAGTCTTAATTTATTTAGGCTTTTCTTATCTTGATTCTTAGCTAAGAAGAAAGAATTATTTACAAAAGTTACAAGAACATGCTTTCAAAGCTCCTTGAAAAAAAGATGTGGAGCATGCTTTTGATTAGCTGAACAGAAAATAGGGTCTGGTCAAAGTGGAAATCCCTCTGGGACAGAAGGTCTAAAACGGTGGAGTGATTGTTGACAACAGAAAGTAGAAAGCTTGGAAGGATGACAAATAGGTATATTTAATCTGGGAAGGTAAAAGCATAGAAGAAGGGGAATTTCATTTCAGAGGCTTTTAAGTGCACAAAGAATGAGTGAGATGCAGGACAAACGATTATTGGTTTTGGTAGCAGTAATACAAAAAAATGACATGAAAAATGAAGGCTGGGGACTGAAAAAATATATATATAAAATAAACACAGACAGAAAAATCCCATCTGAAGTACAGTGGGCAAGATTTGATTTTACTGGGTTCCAAGGCAAGAAGGTAGGACAGTGTTTTGCTCATCACTTCCCCAAGGTCTGACTCACAGACAGTGCAAAGCCTTAATGAGTATTTTCAGCATGCATTTTATGGATACAAGGAGTTCTGGAAGGCAAGGATAATTGTGTTATCATAGGGTCCCTGATTTGTTTATGTTTATAGAGCCTAGGGGTTTCTTAGTTGACAGTGGGATTAAAATTATTCCATCATTTGAATCAGAAATGGAGGTACTTTGACTAGAATATTTTTATCAGAGTTAGTAGAAATTAGATGTATATGTGGATGAGGAAATAGTAGACCATAATATTTTTCTTGTAAAATACTTTTAAGGCTCTGAAGACCTTGTGTGTGGAGTATGGGTGTGTACGTCTGATTCAGAAGAAGAAATAGTTTCATACTGTGATAATCAGTGATTTGCTCCCAGTGTAGAACAAGCTGAACAGAGCAAGTCATTCAGTTTAAAATTTTGGAGAATGATGAGAAGTCTCATTTTATAATTTGTCAAAGCTTATAAAGATAAAGGATTAAAACTTTTTAGAACCAGAAAAAGTTGGTTCTTTTCTCTTAAGAGGTTACTGTTCAGATTGTTTTAACCCTTGGGGATTGTACAACTACTTATAAACCTGAAAACCTAAACTCTGATTACTAAATTCAAACTCTCCTGGCCCTTGTACAGAAAAGAGCTTTTAGAAGAACTACTAACTTTAAAACCAGCATAGACAAATGAAAAGGGAAACACAGGGCAAACAGGCAAGTAAACACCATTAATCTTTAACTAATACTTCTTGTAAGCCAAGGATTAAATTGAAATGAGAAGTCTAAAAAATATTATTTCCAGAAGATGGCACTCTTATACTTTGTATTTTTGGAGCATAATTTCAGTCACTGTCCATAACTGTATATGCACTCCCCTATTTGTCTAAACTATTTAATTATTTATCTGTACACAAAAGGAAGGGGAAACTGTAAAACAGAGTAATCTTCAAACAGCCTTTGCTTCAAGAAACAGTATTTATTTTGCCAGCAAGAAGCATCACTAATTGAAACAAATCATTGTCTTTAACTAAAAATCATACATGGATCTAAATATGTTGTTTTTTAAAGAGAAAAAGCAGATCTTACTTCCACTCCTAAACTGATAAGTATATTACGTCTCTCTTGAAGGTGGCACATAAAAGTAGAGAAAAATATTGATGGTTGAAATTATAAAGAAACAGTTGCCGTTTTTGAATAGTTAAAAATAAAGCAGCATGGAGGGAAGATGGTTATAATTATGCAATAAATGACACTCCTGAGAGTGATGAACCATGAATAGAAGTTTCATTCCTTCTTCACTAATACAAATTTGATCACTCAGTTCAGGCTTTCATCCTTAAACAACCATGTTTCTTTTCAGCTATAATAAATTTTCTATTTAACTTTCCAATGTGATAAATACTTTCAGAATTAAAAGAAATGTATAACCCTGTTCTTTTATCTATATCTGAAAAATCTACAGCAAATTTTCAAAAATATATATAACGCAAAGTTCTTATGGTGCTTACTCTAAAGCTAATTTTTTTCTTCATATTTTAGATTCTGTGATGTGTTATCACCTGGCACTGAAGGTGAGGGTAACCCATGTTCTTGTTAATAGATCCCCTGGGGTGGATTATAGTGGAGTGACATTGAATGCCTGGTGTTTGTAAATAAATATATCTGCAGGGTTTACTTTAGAACAAATTGATTGCAATGAAAAGCAGGTATATAGCCATTTTGGTTATAATTATCTAGAGTAATATGGCAATATGAAAGCATAAACTACCATTCACTTTAAGAAAATGTATAAGGGAAAAGAAAGGAAGAAAGAGAAAGAAGGGTAGGAGTAGAAAGATACATAATCAGCACCCATGGACTTACAATAGGTGCCATTGATTGTTGTGATTGGTCAACGTGAAGATTTAAGGTCTGGATCCATCAGGGGAGGGGGAAAAAGCCCATCAAATGCAAAGCCTATGGGGTTAATATACATTGAGGTTCAGGTGGGAATGTCCAAGCACCTTACCTTGGAGAGTGGGGGAGTTTTACACTGTCTTTTGATCACATGCAGTCCTCTGGTAGAAGGCCTCAGAAATGAGTCTGGGGGCTTTCCAGGGGCCTTTGATGATTTATGACACCTTCTAAGACATGACAGCTGCCTCTCAAATCAGTAGAGGTGGGGGGAGACTGGGGGTTGTGTGTAAGGGAGGGCAATTTGGCATGACAAAAAGCACTATCCTGTCTGCACAAGGTCTGCCTCTATCGGCCTCAAAGCCCGTTCTGTAGCCTCTGGCAGTGACAAGTTCACCCCCTCTGTCTTGTGCAGACCAGAGGTTTGCCATCACACACCCAAAACCTGACCTCCTTCACCTCAGGAAGTTGCAAACCTGACCTCAGCAGAGCACCCTGGTGCCTCCACAAAGGGACAATTTGTTTTGAGTCATAGTCCAGTCTCTCACATGCTGTTATAACTAAGGTGGTTAAAAGATCAAAAAATAAATGTCTTAGTGCTATGCATAAGGAGTTAGACCTTGAGTACAGCAATGAATATAAAGTTATCAAAAAGACACAATTTTCCAGATATGTACCATTTAGTGCAGAATAAGGAATACATTTAAAGACACTTATTAATCCAGTTAATTAATGAATTTCTTTGTAAATTAGGAATATTTTTGCAAAAAGTATTTAACAGAAATCTGCAGCCAAGCAGGACCATATGAACTGAATTGGAACTGTTTGGCTAAGTAACATTTACCCCTGTAGTAGACTTTGTTAGATAGTTTGTGATGTGATACTGCAAAAGAACTCAATGCTATGTAAAAGTAGCTCTGATAGTTTTCTACAGTTTTGGACATTGTAAGCTACTTAGTTGTATAAATGTTTTTTGAGCTATTTACATAATAATTATTTGTGCAGAATCCCTGCTGATTTTTTTCCCCCTTGTTATTTAGCTCATGTTTGAAGTGACACTTATCTTGTTCAAGTAAATCTTTCTGAGCTGGAAATCTGCCTGTGGAATACAGATCTCATCAGTATTTGTGAGATCATGGTTTTTTGCGGTAGAATTAAAATAGATCAGGCTCCTGTGGTACTACTTCCTCATTTGTATTTTCTAGAGAGTCTGGGAAAACAATCTTTAAAAAATTAGGGAAATACATAGCATAAAACTCTACAACTTGTGCTATTGTTGGTAGTCCCATGAAGAGTGTAGCAGTTTGAGACCTTGGAAGCCCTCAGGTTTGTTCTGTAGGAAATGTGAATTCATCTTGCCGTGTTCCGCATGGCAGCGAACAATGAAAGCACATTGCAAATTCCCCCTCCCACCCAAGAGGTGGATGTGGGCTGATTCAGGCTTGAAACTATGTAGCTGTGTTATTTTTGTTGTGCTAGTACAAATGTAATTATAAATGCTGTTGGAACCACATAGATAATTGCACGGGAGACTGTACTATTTTACATGACTCACTGGTTTAGACAGCACTTATTCTGGGATGCGTGCATACTTCTGCTTGTTCAGTGAAAATAGTTTTATGAGGCTGCACAACTCACGTCACTCCTCTGAATCTCTTTTAAATCTCCCTATCCAAAGACCGTAAATGCAATAAGTTCAAGGTTAACAACATCACAGAGAATTTTAAGGCCTACAGGGAGAAGAAAGGATCTAGTATCTTCTGTCGGAAGCAAGACAAATAATCTTCTCTTTTGCTGGTTTATATTTAATTTAATTTTATCGATGCGATTGAGTTTCATTCTATTTTATAGCTGATTTAAGCTTTGAAATATGACAAACATTTCCAAATTTCTATTATGGCAGCAATAGGTATTACTGTTTCTTATTAGAATATATAGTATTTCTTGACGTGTGATGCTTTTTTTTTTTTTTTTACTTTTATTGTTTTCATTGCCAGAAAACCCTATGCTTCTTTTTTTTAAAATGCCACAGATAAACTCTAGTTCACATCAGTTACACCTCAAATCTTCAATCTTGGATAGCCTATGTTACAGATTTTTGCCATATTTTCCGGGTTTCAATTAGTGAATTTTTTTTCATTATTCAAAATGCAAACTTAAGACATTTTTGTATGTACAGAGCCTTTAATTATTTGTAAATACTGTCAGATATATTACAGATATATATCTGTATAGAGACTACATATACAACCTATATAAACCTATAATATAAACCTACATATAAAAATATAAAACCTACATATAAACCTATAATCCAGATTTATAAAATTCATGTAGGTTTTTAATATAAAAATAACACACTTTTTAATATAAAAATGCAGATTTCTACATATAAATGTACTCTTACATATGTATCACTATACTAAAAGTATGAGTTTATATGCATAATTTTTTAAGCATTCAAAAATCTCATTAAAAAATGTAAAGTTTTAGCTGAAAATATCTAAACTAAAAATTGTAGATGGATCTATGTCTTGACAATTTTCCCTAATATTGATGACATAGTGGCCATTCAGATTAAAATGGATTTGCTTGTATCACTTTAAGCACTTCTAGGAACCAAGGACTACTTTGCTGATGGACTACTACATGCGTTGGGATCAGTCTGTTCTTCCATGTAGGTAGCAAAGCTCTGGAAAAGAAAAAGAGTAATAGTTCTTTCTGCGAGCTCCTCTTTTTTGCAAGGACATTATAGTCAGGAGAATGGCTTCTTTTGAGACTGTGATTATTGCAGATTGAAACTCTTTCAAGTGGAATGTGGTATAGCATCTCCTGTGTGAAACTCCTCTTTACTGATCCAGTCTTAGAAATCAGAAAGATATCCTAAATCAGCTTTCCTTTAAATGAAAGAGGTGGTCATGTTCCTCCTTTTATAGCTGCTCATTTAGTTCCTATCTTGATGAAAGGCATCCATCTGTGAATCCTACATGGATCACAGTTCCCTAAGTAACACAGATGCCAAAGAAGCAGAGCAAAATGGAAGATAATACTAAATTTGTGTTGTTTAGTATTAATGAGCTCCCTGTTGATCACACAGACCATTGTAGGTCATAATATAACTAACTTTCTTTTTGCATTGATAGTCAGGCAGTGCAGCAACGAGCATCCTGAAAGCTAGTGCTTCTGTCAGAGAATGGGAATTTCAATGTGAAATTATTACTTTCACTTCTTATTAAAACTGAAACAGAATCTAACATTTGTTAATTGCATATAGTTCATTTTCCCCTGAAAAACTAAGAGGCAGCTTTAGTTTCATGTTGTTTCATTACTGCAGATCAGTTACTATATCCACAGTCAAAAGTGGATTATTAATTTATTTTTGCAAGCCAGTGTTGTCCATCACATCTTGTGATTTAGGTGCACTTCTGATGTTCAATTGCTTGGTCAAATGTTTGGGGTATTTCCAGAAGAATTTTGCTTGGTGTAATTCCAAATTCTTCATATTTGGAAACATCAAACCTTTAGAATAAATCAAAAAACAGATTACATAGTTGTACTAGCAGTGCAGCATAATGCTTTCTAGGGCATGTAAATGCCTTCAAAACAGAAGTTGGAATAGTTTTGGAATACCTTAAAACTAAGAAATAAAACAGTCATGGTAGAAAACCCATCTTAGTTTCCCATTGTTAATTAAAAAATGAAAAATATGTAAGATTAAATATATATAAAACTCCACACCTAAGTTTTTTACACTTAGCAATGAAAGGAAGGAGTCTGTTGCATATCTGGGACCTCATTTCATGCAGGTGAATATGTTACATCGGGCAAAAGATCCTGAACTCTGAAGAAGGACTTGCCTGCATTGTTGCACTTTGAAAGGCTAATTATATATATTTGGCCTAAACGACTTATATAGGGTTATTGAAAACTGTCATTGGAAATGCTGGTACTCAGGCCTTCAATATTCTCCTAAAAGAAAAAATANGTGGGGGGGTGGGGGGCGGGAAGGAAAGAGGAAGATACAACAAACTACAAAATGTTAGGCAAGATGCATAATGAAAAAGCACCTAATAAAATAGTCTATTCATTAGATAACTCATCACTGAATGGAGGAAAACCATATGTTATTTCTTCCTCTATCAGTGTTCCTATAGGGATTCCTCTACTGCTCCCAGGGATATATCTTAAACACCACTGTGCAAGATAATCCAGGTGAAAATATCCAACACCCTCCTTGGTGGTGCATGACTGAGCAGAAATCAATTCAGGAAACCGCCAGCTAAGATGTCTGATCATTATTACCTTACTCTCTTTACTCCATTTGCTGCTTCATCTCCATGGTGCATTTTTACTGGTATCTAGATTGGGAACTATTTAGAACAGAAGCTTGCTTTTTGATTACTTGTCTTTACAGTGCCCAGTACAATAGAGCTCTGATCTGTGATTGAGGTACATATAAAAGAAAAATCAGAACTAGATAATAGTTCAGTAAAATAAACCTCTGGAAATGGCATTCTCTAAAATTACCTGATTCCACTGAAATCAGTAGGTGTCATTGTAGTTAATGTACTAGGCATATGTAGGGGTACAAAGATCTTTCCTTAACTTAGGAGGAGGGGTGGTAATTTTCAGGAAATTCTAATTAGTCTCATAGCTCAGTGACAGCTGTAGCCAAAGATTTGGACCTGAATTCCCTATCTAGCATCACAACTGGTTGCTTATAGCATTGTCTTCCACATTTTGAATGAAATAATGAATTGGTCATTGTTTGCTGACATTTTTTTAGATTCCTGTCCCATTCCTGTAGTATATTGAGAAACCTCTGCATGGCAACCTTGACCTCCAGCATAGTAACTGTCCACCCAAGTTTGAAAACCCTTCATGAGTTTGTTGGCAGTGTATTCGATCCTGTTTCATAGATTACTGAATACATTAAACAAGGTAAGTATGAAGCCCAGAGGAATGCCTTTCATACCTACCTGCCTGCTAGGCTTCAAAGTGTTGAATGTTACCTTTCACATCGGGCAGTACAGCCAGCTCTACCTTCTCTTCACAGTGTACCCATCTTGTGCATACCTCCCCAGCTGAACTACAAGGATGACACAGAAAATCAAACCAAAAACCTTCCTAAAATTTAGGTTAACAACATCCATTGTTATGCTCTTTTTACAACCAGTTATTTAATCTTGAATAGCAATTAGGAGAGTCAGGGATGATTTGCACTTGCTAAACGCTCATGTTTACTGTTCCCAATCACTTTATTTTCCATAAGAGGTGTAGAAATAATTTCCATTACTTTCTTCATAATCTTTTAAAGGACTGAGGTGGGGATGATTGCACATTAGTTGTTTTGTTCTCCTTCCTACCCCTTCTTGAAGATGGGTTCAAAACCTCTGTCTTTCACGGTAAATGGAAATTGAAGGAAAAACCCAAAAAACAGGTTTTTTGTGTGATAAGTGTAGAAGTCTAGTGTTGAGGAGTATAGCAACTGGCATGACTTAGGTCCTAGTTAGAACAGCTCTTGGCATAAGCCCATGAACTTTCCTTGGAAAGTAAGTAGAAGATTAAAGGTGATCAACCACTTGTCCCAGATGACAAGCTAGCTCAAGGAAGCATCCACTTGATACAAAATACATGATCTACAGCCAAGCTGTAGAAACAGCCTGTTGATAACCAAAAAGTGCAAAAGCATCAGAGATTGTTAGAAGCAGGTTGTGAGTGTCAGCAACAGAGACAAGAAGTCTGGAAGCGACTTTCCTATAAATAATGACATGTAAGAATACTGGGATCAACAAAGATTTCTGAAAAAGCCTCTGTGGAAAGAAACCCCACAATCCTGCACCAGAAACCAGGAACATCTCTGTAAATCACAGGGAATACAAGGAACAGAAAAGAGCCCAATTGACCCATAATTAATCATAGATTAAGCCCCATAATCCTGTCCCATGATTATGCTGAGTGTGGCTGGTACTGAAACACTGACCTGTCCAAACTTTCTCCAGGACTGTGTTATCTCTCCTGCAGGACAGGAAAAGTACATAAGAAAACCTTGCATTAAAGCAAGGCCTGACTCCTTTCCCTCCCTGCACCATTTACTTCACAGCACAGAAAAGTAATACTTGTAAAATTACATTTTTCTGTGACTTAATTGCTTTGATATCCAATTCCATTTAGCTTCCATAATGTCATTTGGTCTCAAACCATGGCAAGGAGAAACAAACATCTCCCACAGATCCTCTATATGCAAAAATATACCAAGGGAGCAGATTATAGTTATCAAGTAACAATGTGGAATGGACAGGAGAAGAAATCTAGCTGTACCAGCTCCAGTAGGACTTTTTTTTTAACGTAAAATCAGGATAAAACCAATCCATGTATCCTCCCTGTATTCTACTTCTGTATCATTTTTTGGTATGTCCATTGCATTACTGGTCAAAACAAAAAATTCTTCACCAGGCTACAAATGGTTGTTAGAAACTTTACGCAATTTTTCTGATCCCAAAGTATCATCAAAGTATAAGCACCTTCTAGTTCTAAAATGGATGGCACTAGCAATTAAGACAAATAAAACTGCTTTTGTCTTACTACACCAAATGTTTATTTTTGGTTTTAGCTACCCTGTATGCAAAGCAAATGGTAGACAGCCTAATGTACCATATAGAAACTGCATTTGAACATGTGGAAGGGAAATAAAACTGTGTGAAACTAAGATGTTTTCTGTGCATGCTCCATAATATTGACAAACCCCCTCTCCTTAAAAGAAGAAAAAAAAAAATCCACATGGTACTGGCTAACAATTTGCTTTCCAAATTGCAGCTAATACCTTTTTATATGCAAAGCAACATGATCTAATCCCACACTTTTCATTTAGATAAAATCCTATTTCAACACTTGATCTTTCTGTGTATGGATTATTTGTGAACATTTTAACATCCGTCGTAGTCAAATGAAATAGAAGGTAGTTAGCAAGACTGGGGATTTGCATCTTATTTAGCCTTCCAGATCTACTTCCTGATTATCTCACTTCTCATGGATATATTAGAAATATGAACTGGGCTTACAGCTTTTGGGGGCACTGATCTCAGATGTTCTTATTAATTTATTTAATTTTATTATCATTTCTGAAGCAAAATAATACCTTTAGAATTATGAGATTTTTTTTTCCACTAGAAAGTCCAAAAAATAAACTCACAGCAGATACTGGGCAATCACTATTGCATAAAAACATTTCATTTTTCTTACACCAGTCAAATTCTCTGTATAAACCTGTTCTCATTTCTGGATCATGTTATCATTTCAGTTTTTAGTTTTTTCTGGTTACTTAAAACCCAATTAAAACAAGAAGACACTGCAGCTAAGACATTTGCAGATTATGAAGTAACTTTGGAGAAATATTATTGTCCCATTCATGTCAATGAACTCTGGTCTTGATACCAAGTGGGAAAAACAAAAAAAAAACAAATAACCAAAAACCAGTCAAACAGCCCCCCATATACAGTGTAACTTGCATCAAAGCACCTGAAAAAAGAAGTACAAAGATATTGCAAGTACCTGTTCTGGTGGTGAGTGTGCTAGCTCACTTTAGCACTGCATTTAGATAGAGTTGCATCTTTTCAGCAGAGAAGGGCCAAGAGCTACGGGATCCATTTGGACCCCCCACGGAAACCAAAGAGAAGAAACTCATTTGTGATGTACCAGCTTCTTAGACAAACATGAGTCTGCTCAGCTCTTAAGCCACCAAGCAAAGCCCACCAAGGACAAACAAAACTCCTACAAAATCATAACCTGATATTTAATACCTCAGGGGTGGAACATATTTTAAAATGGATGATTATTGTTTTCCTGAGTCTCCTGACGCTTGATTAGCATGAATAAGTGAGATACAGTACCAGAAAAGGTTGCGTAAGTTTTACATTTCCTTTGCAGTGCTTACCTTTACATTGCATTTGATTTCAAAGTTTTAAAGACTTGCTTGGTGTGAGTGATTTCAGTGTTTATTTGTCTTAAAGAAAGTACAGAAAGGTGCGAGAGAAAGGAGTTTGTCGCTGAAAATCAGTTCTGTATGCACACACCCAAAAAATTTATATGCTTAAAAGCCTCTTCAGCTAACAAAAACCAACAGATCTTGAAGTTTTACATAACTCCTAGGAAAGAGAAAAAGCTGATTAACATTTATTATGTAAGTTTGGGGTTTCCTCATGAATAAAATGTAGTGTTTTCAGAAATTTGTTTTTTCAATGTTCTTGGCAGGAAATACTGATTCTAGAAGAGAACCTATTCAATTTACTTAGTCATTTTACCCATGAGAAGTTAACACTTTAAAATAACTTTAATCATCTCCTTTATTAGGGCTTTGGTGAAGCGTTTTAAAATTTTACATTTTTAATCACCTAGTTTCATAGACATTATTGCTGAATTCTTTTTTTGTGTATAACATAGATACCCTCAAAAAAACAGGACTAACAGGTTGCCTTTAAGCTCTTTGTTTGAAATCATGCTGGGAAAGAAAAAATGGTTCTTGATTTAACCTTCAAATACCTTTTAAAGAACTGTCAAAACACCAGTATTTTTAAAGGGTTTCTAATCTATTTTTAACCTCACAGAATTTCACTATTTAAATGCTTGGTGAGCACACCAAACCACAGTCGTTGTTTTATCCTGTAGTCCCCTTGTTAACTCTCCCTTTTTCAAGGAAATGCTTTAATTTTTTTTTTACTGTCTTAAAAAAAACCCCAGTAAAACCATTTCTATACAGTGAGAGTATAACATTCAAGGAGTTTAAGTGCACCTTGAGTCAGCTTTGTACAAATAGATAAATGAAATCACAGACTATCCTTCACAATTACTTTTTCTCTAGGTTACTCAGTGTATGAAATTGTCTTGCCGAGGATGCCCTGTGGATGTAGGTTGTAACATCGGCAACTGAACTTTAAATCCTGATCACATGGGCCATTTCAAGACTTTCATAGCCTCGCCAACACATTCATACACATTTAACTGCAGTGTCTGTTTTTACACATACATTAGTATCATAATATTAATCCTATTTCATCTGGGGTATTTAATGAGATAAAAGATAAAAGAAGCAGCAAAGTATTACAGAGAGATAAAAACACTAGTGCACTTTGCAGACGGGTTATAAAATGTTCTCAGAGGATCCTGACTCAAAGCCACCATCTGTTTTTACAGAAGCTCAATAAAAACACATTACATAGTCACTTCAGAAATAAACCACAAGCCATCTTGCAAGTTTTCAGTGTTCAAAACAAAGTCACACCGCACAGTTCATCTGTACTTACAATTCACCAAGGAAACCCAGAGTAGTTAGTATCTGTAAAATTGCAAATCATGTAGAAGGCAACATTTCAAGGTAAATTTTTCAAATTATGTGGGAAACATATCCAGACCACTCTAGTTATAAATACTGCAATCTGTTATGATAGATGATAAAGCCCAAAATGTGATTGGGTTATATAAAATACAGAAAGCACAAACACTCTTATTTTTAACAAGGCTGTTATTCTCTCTCTGCATCAGCCTATCTTAGCTCAGTTCTACTGCCTGCTGTATTACATTGTTCATCAGGTAACATTTGCTAGCATTCAGGGGTGTTGCCTACAGAAAGAGAATAGTTTTTTTTAAAAAGTCCACAATACTCTTACACTATACTACTACTCTACAATACTCTACTATACTACTCTACAATACTTTCAATATAACAGAAGTGTTGAATGATCATTCTCAGATGTTTATTTTTCTCTTTCAGTTTCTCTACTGGGAATACTTTCTTCTATATATTTCTCCTTTCTAGAAAGAAATGTAGCATACAGGCAGTCCTACTACTTACAGTGAGACTGCACAAATTTTTTTACACTGTTTTAATAAAAAAAGGTTGAAAAAGAACAAGAAACTCTTAAGCAGCAAAGGGAAGGTGTATTTGAGGCATATTAACTCTTCTTGAAAACAATACTTTCTGAACTGACCACAGGGAACACTTAACTGGTGTCACACTTGTGTTGCAACTATAAGTTGTTATTTGGTTGGAACACAGTAGCAACATGAAGTTCTTCAGGTCAGAAAGGGGGAAAAGCTAAATAAAAACCAGAAAGGGCTATGAAATGCAAGCTGGTCATAATCATAGAACTGCCTCTGTTGGAAGGGACCTTAAAGATCACACAGCTCCAACTGCCCTGCCGTGGGCTGGGACACCTTTCTCTATTCCAGGTTGTTCAGAGCCCCATCCATCCTGGCCTTGAACACTGCCAGGGAAGGGGCATCCTCACCTACTCCGGGCGACCTGTTCCAGTGCCTCACCATGTAGGAGAGTGAAACAAGAACACAGCACATTGAATATTGTCTGAGCTTCTCATAACTGGAGATTACTTCTTGTTCTGTGTTGGTAGAAAGGAAAAGAGAAATCCCTTAGTTATGAGACAAATAAGGGGTGCAGAGCAAATGAATTAAGGGGATTAATTATGACACATGTGCCAGAAGAGTAGAAAAGCAGACTTAAAGGAAAGCGAGTCTGAAAGCAACCTTGAAAATTCGTGTATCACTGTCTTTCTCTGAAATTATATTCCTGCATCATTTATCTATATTCCCTAAAGATATTGGTGAAGCTTTTCTAGAATATCTCCACTGCTGGAGATTTCATAGCCTAGCCAAATAACCTACTCTTTGCATTATTACATTTAAAATTGGAAAATATGTTCTTTAATGCTAATTTTGTATATATTGGGCTGTATTTTGAGAGCATTACTTTCTGTTCTATTCAAAATACACATTAAATATGATTTATTCCCTTTCTGTCTGTAGTTACCCTTAATAAAATATAGCTGGCAGGCAATCATCCAAATCATTAAGGAAAATATGAAGTAACCTAGTCAATTAGCAATAGTAGGAAGATTATATTTAGTCTTAAAAAATTAAGATTTTCAAAAATATTGAAAATGTCAAGAAGTCTGAATGAGTAACCAGTGCAAAGAAAGGATTCATAAATAAAGAAAAAGAAAGAAATTATCTGTGTCAAATGAGACTGGTGTGATGTATTTTATTGGTCTGAGGCAGGATTGTAGCACTGAGGCTGACATCAAGCTTAGAGAAAAGTAAGTGACATGGAGAACAGGGCCATAAAGAAAAGATGATTGAAACAAGAGCTGCAGGAAAGAAAGGAAAGAAGAAATTAGCATTCAATCAGTTCTGAACAAGCTAAATTTAAACTGATAGCATGAAACAAGAGAAGATGACAGGCAGAGGCTAAAAGAGAAAGAAAGTCCGAGAGCTGAAAAATCTGTGTGAGATACTACCATAAGAGTTGTAGTCAGAGACCTTTAAGAAGAATTAATTACTCTCATAAAGCATTTAAAACAACTGAACATGCCAAAGTAGAGAACCTTTCACATTTTCTCATTATCTGGTTACTATTTTTGAATGTATATTTTTGCTGAACAAATGGAGGAGCCTCTAGCGTAATTAGTTTTGTAATTTAGTACCTTTCCTTCTTAGTAAATCCACTGAAACAACAGGTAGCTGTCTTATGAAAGTAAACTTGTGACTCGTCATGTAGCACGCACAATATGTAAAATTAAAAATGTTATGTTTGTGGACTCCCAACCTTTACACTTTTTGCTTCAACGAGATTTTATGTCTAATTACTAGAAAAAACGACTATTCATCTACAAAGATCTTCAATACAGACCACTTGCTGTTTGTTCTTAGACCTGGTTGCCAGGATAGAAAAGGTGATTTTAAAAGATAGCTATTTTTTTGCTAATAAAAACATACTCTGTTGAACAGCCTTTCAAATGGGTAATATAATGAATCTTCATTATTCTTTAGCTCCTGCTGATATTTTACAGACCCTACCAATGCCTTTAAAACAAGGTAGATTTGTTCCTTATCTTGTAAAAATTCAATCTATCATTTAAAAATGCACCTGGTTTATCTCATATTTTGGCAACAAGTAATGTACAGATTCTTGCTGCTTTTGAAGACTACCTAACACCAACTGCTGGTGATTGCTTACTTTTGCAGTCAGATCATGACAGGGGAATAGAGTCTGAGAAAATATTGCAGGTTTTTTTCATTAGTGAATAAGTGAAAATTAAATTTTAATTGCAGGAACAGGATCTCTCAATAAAGATATTTTGCTTTCCTCATATCAGTTTACTGCTAGTATGATAAGTGATATAAATATTGAGAGGGATCTATCTATCTATCTATCTATCTATCTTACACTTAGTCACCTAATTTTTTTAATAGAACCCACTTTTGGAGTATGGTGCCAGGTCTTCCTGTTGCCTACAGTACTCCAGTTAAGTGCACTGAACTCCCAGATCTTGCACAGTTTTGCAATCACGAGAGAAAAAATTCTCTGGAAGTTAGCTGGCCAAAAAGTGTAAAACAATACCTATAACACAATCATGAATTCTTTTCCTTGGGAGTGTAGGAATTTACCTATTAGATAAATATCTTGTAAAACCTGTCTGTATTAGGCTGATGCAATATATGTATTCTTCTTATGTTCTTATCTCAAAAGTATTGTTAAAATTTCCGTCTGAGGAAACTGACATCCCAAATGATTGTTTCATTATCAAAATAATGATAATTTGGATTACAAAGCCCCGGTGGAAGACAAAAAATATTTCCCATGAACTTAACAAACACCTATATATATACATATATATTTATTTTATAACAACCATACCCACACATGGATGGATGTCATCCATAAGAACAAATCAACATGAAATAGAAATAAAACAAAGGGTATTAACAGTATCATTGTTCTAATAATCAACCTCAGATGTATACTTTTTCACCTTATTTTTCATCAGCTCATTTCAAATAGTTTTATCTATTCCATCTTGCATTCAGAATAATAGTGACCTCACTGGTACTCTACAAGAGAATTATCCACTGCTGACACTGGTGTGCTAGGAAATAGCTTCCCATGTTTATTTCAACCTTGCCCATCACCTATATTTTATGAAAATTCCCTTTCTCCCTGCCTTTGTACTATATGGCCATGCAACAGGGATGGAGGGTGGGAAGTGGATGAACATCAGGGACATTTCTTTGTAATTCAGGCGCTACTCATTTTGTGCTTCATTTTGGTAAGGAAGATGGAGAAATTACATAAATCTGTGGCTCTGTATTCCTTTCAGAAGTCAGCACTTTATATTGTTATTGCTTTTCATTTTTCAGAATTCCTGGTAGTAAGCTCAGTAAGTGTGGAATAAATTCTTTCCTTGAGTAGCGATGAGAAAAAAACCAACAAAAACAACAACAACAACAACAGAAACCACAGGAAAGATTGTACTGTATGTGGAATCTTTACTTTTTCTTGGAATTTGAAGTCTCTGAGGAGAACCTCATATTCCAACATCACTCCTGAGACTATTTACTCCGTTGTCCTTATATTACTGAGGTATCAGACTGAAAAAAGAATACACTCTCAAAAACATATATGTTGGTAGATAATTTCTTTCTTAACCCTGCTTCTTGTATAGGTGAGAAGATGTTGCAGGTTAACTATCATCTTTAATAACTGCAATACTTTAATAATGTGTATTGGCTTTTTTCCTGAACAGGCATATTCAGTAGAGCTTTTTGATCCACTCCTATGTGAGTGTGAGCCTTAACTCTAGAAAAGGCTCCATCGAAGTCCATCAATTCCATCTTTAATGGTAGTGCTGTGAAAATGTGCTCTTGATGTGGTGCATTTCTATGAAGCATGCTTGATCTACCAGAACCTTTCAATTAAGTTGTCTATCTGAGAGTCACACTGGTGAATACAGAATTTGGGTTTACCTCATCAGAGTACAACAATTCAGTAAAGCATAAGAGCACAGATAACTGGTATATTTAGATGAAAACCATGTGTCCTCCAGTACAAACAATTGCTTACTGACTTGGAAAATTAATACTACTGTCCAAAACAATCCACATATAACAGGTAGAATCACAACCTTTTTTTTTTTATCTAAAGGGTAACAAATCTGTCACTTACAAAATGTTATGTCTGTGGGGAGGAAAAAATTGGATGTTTTCACAGCTAAGTAGAAATATAAATACATTAAGGGACAATATTTATTTTTCAATATAAGAAATTTTGGTGCCATAGAACACACCTTCATGGAACAGTGTGTGTTTTTCATACTCCAGTTTTAATACCACTTTTCATTTCCTTCATTCAGTAGGAAGGGAAAAAAAAAGAAACCAACACAAAAAGCCCTATGCATCTCTTACTTTGCAGTGATGTCTACTTTAAAAGTTAAGTCACTGTAACTTAAGTGAATGTCATTATATAGATAGTCATTCAAGCTGAAACCGTCCTTGGCAGCACAAGTGCAGGGCAATCTTTCCATAAGAATAACCAATTCTCCAACAATTTCTCCAATCTATTAGGCACAAACATATTTTTTGTCAGCAGGAGGCATGCATGTTTCTCTTCCAATTATTTGTATTCCTTTCACAAATGTTTATAAATGTTTATCAAGGACAAATCTGAAGAATTCTCATTCCATATCTGTATGAGTGCTCTCCTCTCTATCTTCTACACTTTTTCAGCACAGTAAGTTGTTACCAGTGCCTTTAACAACCCGAATTCACATCTAGTTTCTCCCTAAGCCTCCAATGCCACACAAAGATTTCTGACAGTTATGGACTTTCAATACTGGTATTTTACTGCTCTCAATGACAAAATTTGATAGGTGTCTGCCATAAGCAGAATTAGAGAACCATTTCTTCATTTTTTCCAAATGAAGAAACTGGGTAACAGTTATTCAGTATGTTTTCCTCTGGCAGAAGCATAGATGAAATGTGTTCAGCAAGCTTAGCCTACTGTAATGTGCTTTTTATTCCATGCCTTTTGCATGAGACCAGTTGTTGATAAATGCTGTATAGTGCAGCTCTTCAGCACTCAGGCCAAATATTGAGATACACATACAAAGTTTCCACTAAGCAGAGAGTGTGGCTTTTTACTGATAACATTTATCCTGGTCTTTTAGCTTGGTCTTTTTGTGTGTGGTATGACCTGGTTCCTACCTATACTGCTGTAATCAACCTCAGTTCCTGTCTGGACTGGGATTCTGCATTTCCTGTAAACAGCAACCAGGGTGTATAGGGTTGCTGTCCATCTTAGTGCTCACCCTAGAAAAGGGAAAGCACAGGAAATAAATTGAATGTGTAGTTTATCTGGATGTATTTTACTTATGCATAAACAGAAAAGACAATCAAATGTTTAAAAAAATCCACCAAAATGAAGCATTGTGGATTAATTTAGGTGAAACTGACAAAGGAGGAGAGATTAAATCCAAAAGCTTTCTAACAATAGATAAATACGGACAGATAAAACAAGAAAGGGATAAAAAATGAAAAAGCCTTGCTTCTAAGTTCTTTTGATCACCCAGAAGCAAAGGCAAATATTTTAAATAAAGTGTTACTTACACAGAATTGGGGAACATAATTAAAGAATATTTGTTAAAAAATGAGCAGATTTAGAGAGCTTTCTTCAGATTGCTTTTATGAGACACAGGTAAACTCCTTACCCAACTTAAGCTTTAATGCGCGAATCATCTTTGTGTGGTTAAAGAGCCAAATCAAAATTACATTTTGCTGTCTTTAGCCTTTGCTCTCCTCACTATGTAATCTCCAATATATTTCCACTCTGTGAACAGCTGTTTTGGAAAATAAAAATTGCTTTTTACACATGGCAAAATCTGTGACACTACACTGAGCAAAAAAGGTCTAAGTCTTGCCCTTTCATGCATCTGTCAGAAAAGCAAATTTTAAGAAGTATTCATAGAATAATTTATATTTTATTTGCACATGCACATATACACATGAACATGTTGCACTAGAGAAGAAAAAAATGAACAGAACACTGCAAACCTAAGCACTGGTATTTATAAAATACCATTAGGGAAGTTGTTTATGTAGTTTTCGTTTAATCTCCTTGTGCAAACATGTTATGTTTTGTCTTTATTGGTGTCATTTTTATTGTTACATTCATTCACAGTCAGCAGAAGGGAAATAGACAACACTTAGGTACCGAACAACAGCTCAGTATATTTGCTGCCTTTTCTGTTTTTTCTTTTCCCTGCCTTATATGTAGCCAATAATTTTAGTGATTAGAAACTATTAAAGTAGTTCTGAACACAAAATAAAAAGGTCAGGACAAAAATTAAAAAAAAATAACAAAAACCATATAAATTCTTATTTGTAGTACTCCTGGGAAGTTCAAATTTTATAACAAAGAACTGAGATATAGAGAGATTAATATAAAATTTTTCTGCTTCCTATGAATGCCCAGTCTAAGATTTAATTATTTTTAGGAGTGTTTAGCATATCTGATTAGTAACTAATAGAAAATTTAATTGATACACATTACAAAAGGGAATTTTCATTTGTTCAGAAAAGCTGATCCCACATCTGACATGCACAAAATGGACAAACATGTTGAAACCACGTCATAAATAATGATGATGTCTCAGCATCAAGAAACTCTGTAGAAGAAGAACAAAATGACCTTAAATGTTTAACCTTGATTCACATCAGAATGAATCCTAATCTCAGTAAGGTAAAGAGTCTGTGAAAAATTATTCAACGACCGTACATGAAAACTTAGGCACAATGTCAATACTTCTGTGTTCATATTTCTGTCTCAAGGTTTTTTAGGAACACAAGGTTTAAAAAAAGCAGGATTTGAATTTCATGGAGTTAGACAGAAACTCAGATTCTTTTTAAGCAATTATTGTTCTGCAAATTTATCTAATTGCTTTAACTTCCGTGTAAGATTCTTTCTGAAGTTCCTATGGTAATATACTTCACAGCTCTTGCAATGCATGAGGAAAAACCTCTCTTAGGCTGTTTTGAAATGGTTTATGTCTTCCTCTACTTCATGAACAGTAGGTCTCATATATTTGAAAATAAGTGATTAGTTCCTAGTTCACTCTTCTTGATGTTTTTATAAACCCTTACCCTTTCCCTCTTCCATTTTCTAGATTTGGATGTCTCCGTATGTCAGTTGCTCCTTATAAAAAATATTTTTTTCCATAGTCTTGGTTGTTTTTTTTACTTTTCCAAGAATCTTACATAGTCCTTTCAAAAGTTCCCTGGGATGTGAGGACAAAAAATGCACAATTGTTTAATGTATAGCCATGGTAAGAATTTGTAAAATGGTATTATGGTGTTTCTTCTGTGTTCTGTATTATCATTGAATATTTTAAATTGTTTATCTCTTCAATCAGTTTCATCTTTACTACTTTGAATATATTTGTATCTATAGAAAGATTTTTGTCTTGAGGAAAGAGCTGAGGGGAATTTTTAAAACATCTTTGCTTGTACAAGCTACATCTCAGTAATAGCGTATTCTCTCTCCTCACAATGTTTCCTGTTTCTCTTCATCTAATACCCAGTATTCAAGGAATTATAAAGGTATAGAGTGAGCATAAATAGCATAAGGAATAGTGTTAATTCCCTGATAATACTGTATTTGTGCTTGTCTTTAATACCATAAGTTTTTTGCTAATTCTTTGGATATGTGCAAATGCTTGAGAGGATTGATCTCATGGGGGCCTCTGTATAAGCACAATATCTAATCCCATACCTTGTTTGTTTGTTTGTTTTACTGTAATATCTATCCAATACTACTACTTGTATTTTAAGAATAACTTCAATGAGTACTAGAGAAAGGGAAAAGTCGGCACGGGACTCCTTTCTGAAAGGCTTTGTTTCTTTCTGATGGCCAAGGGCCTCAGTTTTTAAAGCATGACTGTACTGAGGTTCTCTGAAGTATACTTACTTATGTTACACATAAACGTCATAATTCAAACAAAAAATGCATTTGAGCAATCCATATTCCTTTCTAATTAAAGGATTTTTAAGCTAAAACCGTAAGACTACTAAATTCCATCTGTGAGAAAGAATTTCCCCCACCTGCCATTGAAAATGCTAGACCACTACTTATTGAAAGAAGATAGATATATTTATATATTATGGAAGAATAAAACCATTCAGGGGATCAATAATGAAAAGAAAGCATTTGTGATATACTTGGCAAAAAACCAGACAAGTATGAAAATGAACCCCACCTCCCCCATAGAGTAGAAGACTTTTCCACAGAGATTAACTCTTTGGCTCCGGTTTTGCTCTTAATTTTAAAGTTTTATTTCTTGCATTTTCCAATGTTCATAATATTCTTGATGAACTGAAGTTTATTTCTATTTTTTTTAATGGCCCAATATAGTTGAAGATTTTCATGTACTCTGAAACACACAAACTAAAAATTCTCTAAACCTCAAGAACAGATTGGAGAGTCTCTAGATTTTTAGCACAATTCACAGTGTTGCACTGTTGAAAGTGACAGATTTCTAAGGAAGTTTCCAAGTAATTTTAATTACCAGGGCCTGATCCTTCTTGTAAGGTGAATGGGGAATTAATACAGACATTTCCACTGTATTCAAATTTTGAAGTCCTCGAGGAAAATTCTTCAACTTTTTTTCATTTCTTGAGAGATGGAAGATGAGTAAAATTTACCATATGTGGATGATCCTGACCAGGTTAAGAGAAAGATTTCCATGAAAGTCCCAATCAGACAAGGAGAGATGAAGTTTCCAGTGTTTCTGTTGGACAAAGACAGAAGTCTCTGGCTCCTCTGATGACACGTGATTCAGCATGGGCTACGCTCTGTATTTCTGTTCTTAACTGCTACTACTGATTACAAAGGCAGTCTGCTAGGTCCCAGTCTTCTTTGCAGGCAGAAAGTAGAGTTTGATGATGGTGAAAAAGTATTGCAAATGACAGGCAGTGGGAAAAGATGTGCATTTTAAACTTGGCAAAAGACAAATGGATAAGAATCCAAGAAAAATCTTTAGGGTAGGCCTGAATCTCAGAGATTCAGATACCTAAATTTATATACCCACCATTATAAGAATCTATACAAAAGCTTAGTGTCTAAACTCACCCTAGTCAAAACATGTCCATTCAGCACAGTTAATGATTTCCAGACATATTAATCACATCCTACAACAGACATCTACATTTGGTGAGCTGAACTGCTCTCTAGAGTGAATCTATTAACTAGAAGAAGGCTTCAGTTGCCTAAACATTGGACTTCTAGAGTGGCTTTAGATGTCCTGGAATATCTCACCTCATTAGAAAATGCTGATGTAGGCATGATGCAAATGTTGTTCTGTAGTGTTGCGTCAAACCTTGCCAGCTATTTGCAATATTTCACACATCAAGAAGGGTCTAAAATTTGTTTATGTTTATTAATAAATTTATGCCTATAACTGGGTTTAGGTGTTTGAATCTCAGGCTGAATCCTATTTCTAGGTTTTAATTTAGCTGTACATGAGTAATGGTCTAGTGTTCTTTGAGTTGTTGTGACAATGCCACCTAAATTTCCTGTCACATGCCTGTATAATATCTTTCAGGTGCATAAGGCTGAACATCCTAAACATCTTTGAACATCCTGGAGTATTTCAAATGAAGATATAACTTAAAGCAAGATGCAAGTCTGAATGAAGGAATCTGTGTAATTCTTCTGCCTATGCGAGCCAGTCAGGAGGTTAGTACTTTCAAAGGGGAAAGGATGGATTTCTGTCATGAAGAAATGGCAGTAAAAGTCGTTCTTCTGTTTTGGTCTTTTAATTTTCTACAGTCATGTTTATTAAACTCGGAACTTAAACTCTTTGTTACCTGTCACGTTACAACGTGTCTGTTTGTTGTGACAAGCTAAAGAAAAACAATTTGGAGTACAGACCAAGGTACTCCAAAGATGTTTTAAATTAATCAGAAGCTGATATAACTCTTTGAAGCACCACATTTCCCAATTATTTGTGATATTATTTAGCTTTCACAATGTATCTAAGTAAAGGGTTTTTTAAAATCATCTCTCTTGCTTCTTCATAATCAAGGAAACAATCGAAACACTAACATACAAATCCAAAGCAAATATTAACCTGAGACTTTTCTTTTTTTTAAGGCATCTCTTCATCTAAAAGCTTTCCTTTTCTCACATTTCCAACAGTGCAAATTTGAGGTATTTGCTTGTAGAAGTCAAATGAGAACATACTGAATTCAAGCCCTGGAGATGTGTACTTTTAATTTTAACAAAATCATTTTTCTTCAGGGTTTCTAGGATCTGTAAATTAATTCAGAGAACCAGAAGGGGAATTCTTTTTACATTTCTACACTTCTGTCCAAGTCAAGGCTTTACTCTAAAGTAATTTAACATTTGTGAACACAAATAATAAAGGTTATATCTTGAATCCACAATTTTATTATGGATAAAATAATTCTTGGTTGAGTGTTATCCAGTAGTGAATATGCTACTTTGCAAGAATTGCTAAGGATTATTTGAAATATTTTGAATGACATTAAAATAAAGACATAATTTTTAAAAAATATTAAATGTTATGTTTTTGTGAGGCTTATCAAGGTTTTTCTGGAACAGGCATATGTCTATATGTCAAAAGTTATAATTTTCAGTGTTGAACACTTGCATTATGGAAAATGACCTTCATTTTCTCCAAAAGAAAATTTAAAAATGTGTTTTTTCATCCAGTAAGCCCAAAAGTCTTAGAGCAAAAAGTGTTTCTTTTCTTGTTTCTGACAACAACATCAAATATGTGACACGGAATTGAAGACAGAAAAGTATTCCAGATATTAGCTAACATATTTATCAGGTATAAATATTGCTCCTGAAATGTTTTAGTTCTCTCATTGCTTTAGTTAGCTCACTGCTTTCTCATTCTTGAGTGAAACATTGAAAAACTGAATGCTTAAAGGCTACTACAGTTTCAAGAAAACTATATATATATAGTACATATATACATATATACATATATACATATGCATGGTATGTATATATATATACACGTATATATATACACACCATGCATCTGCTTAAAGAAAAGAAGGAATAAATTACAAGGCTCAGTTCATTTTACTAATTCTTTTGTTAACATCATTTTGTTTCTACTTTGTATCTTGAGTACATCCAAAAATTTAATTTAAAGTTTCATAAACAGCTTGGGTACTGCCAGTGCTGCCTGCAAACTGAAAGAAACGTATTACATAGCATAATTAACTTAAAATAAATGAAACACAATTGGATTTGCCTTATTGAGTTTACATAAAGTAGTTAAATTTACCTAAATCTTTGTAATTACAATATGGCACATTTTGAAGTACAGAAATTAAATCTGCTTCGCAGATGCCATTTATTTTAGATTTTGCATATTTATCGTTTAATCTACTCTTTTGAACTACTTTTTTTTTTTTAACAAAGTTGATTACATGCAGTTGAAGTCAATTAATGAACAATAGCCATCTCAAATAGATTCAAATAGAGAAATCCTTCTGTACATTGACCATTTGATGCTGAAATTAAAGTAATTAAATAGTCTGACTCAGCCAGGTAGTAGGATGATTGTATCTGAAAGACTAAGCAGATGCTTATAAAAACTAACACTGATTATCAGCTTCCTATCTAAAACGTAATTGTTGACTGCATTGATGGATACACCTCAGACAGGATCATCTTGGTCCAGTAAAAAGAATTTGAAATTTCTATTCCTTAGCTGTTGACTATAACCTTGTAATTGTACAAAAGGGATACTCATTAAATATTGAGCAAACAAAAGATCCAAGAATCCTTTTTCTGTATAGATTGTATATTCTGGGTTTTAAAGCATGCCATGTATGCCTGAGCAGCTATGCGAAACTGAACCTATGTAAAATTTGACCCTCATTCATCCCCCACATTAAGCATGTTATCTCAAAATTTGTTCACATAACCTGAAATGTTTTATGTTCTGCTCTATTTTCAGCTTCTTTCTTTCATTGTTTATTTCTTTTTTATGCATATTTTGCTTTGTGACTTTTCCTGAAATTAAAAGTCCGATTTTTAATGTCTTCTGAAGGCAGTTTCTTGTATCCTCTAATTCTAGAATCCTATTCCATACTGACCTTCACTTATCAACACAAAAAATAAAATAAAATTCACCCTTTTAAGTTTAACAGCATGGATATTTTGGGGAGGCTATAGCTGGAAATTATAGCATTTTTGAGAGCTAAAATATTTCCTGAATTTGCAACATCACCTGAAAACTAATAGTAAGCAAATTACGTACACTGAACTCTACAAGACTATGCAGTCTGCACAGCCTTTCTAGGTAAAAAGGTTCAGCTGGGTAAATCATGTAATGAATCACTTGAGGTTTTAGCTATTACTTATACTTGAATTACATTCTTCTGATTGCCTACATTTGAGATCTAACCTTTACTATGTTGCTTTTAGGCATTAAGTATTTATTCACCTGGAAATACTGAGAAAATTGATTTATTAGTAATGAACACCTGTTCTTCTGCTACAGTTAAAATATGTTTGGATTAGCATTATTTCAGCCATTATTTTGCCAGCATCTGGTTAATTATCTCATTCAAAGTCCAGCTACAGTATCCCAAAACTTATTATTACTAACCAGCACCTTCACACAAAAGTTAGTAGGAGATTATTTCATTGGCTTGAACAATTTGAACCTAAGTTTAATGAAATATATTTATTGTTGGCTGTTGGCATAAAAGCAAAGCTTTTTTGGAAATTGAAAATAAGAGTAGTAGAGATAGTTAGCTGTGAGAAAACATCTGGTTTATTGAAATGCCTAACATGAAGGCAAAAATACAGCTGATGAAGGTATGATTTACGGAGTCGTGTTAAGTGTTGGGCCTCTGTTCCACACAGTGAGAATTTTGTACCCACATTGTACTCAAAATCTTAATTTTCACCTTCTTGAGCCAAATATTATATGTAATTAGTTTGATTTGTAAATTTACATTTGCTTAGAAATGCACAACTATTATATTTCATTGTGGTTGCCAACAGCACCAAGACTTAAAAGTCTGTCTTATGGAAAGAGTACTACTGTGCAGTTGAAAGAAAGCAAAACTAGATCTTGCCAGAAAACCAGAATTGGCAGAGATCCTCTAAGGCTGTATAACAGGTCAGTTTGAAAATAGAATAGAGATCATACTGTGGTACTTCAAAGGCATTCTTGAATCTTATTCAAGGAGACTTGTACATCAGAAAGAATGCTGATGGCCTTACCTTGACCTCATTCTCCCCCTCTTTCTCATTTAAAATGAGACCCCAGCATAAAATGTTCCATTGAGCTAGAATCACATTAGTCATTGCCAGGCATGCAGAAAAAACAGAGGGAGACAGTATCCTCTCTTTGTGTACCAAAAGGGGAACATTGCAAGACCTTTGCAGTCAAAGAGTATCAGTGCTATTACTGTAATGCAGTTGTCACAGAACTTGGTGCAGTGTCATGGAGACACCGTCACAGACAGGGTCAGGATGGAAACTGGAGGCCAAAAGTCTGCTTTCACCTCTGTTCTTTTGTCAGAGAGGCTTGCTTGTATAAGGAGCACTTCTGCCCAAAAGTCTTTGTGGACATTGCTGAAGGCCACACTGAAAACAAAATATTAATGACCTTTCTTTGGATTTAAGCTTTATTATAATGAAACAAGGGTTACATGAAGTAAAACCAATCAGAAAAATAGCTAATAAACTTGCCTGGCATATTGTCTATGTTCAGTTGTGTTACACAGTGCTTCATCATATTAACAAACATGAAAACCCCAATTTAAAGTTTTGAACTAGTTGTATGTTAAACAAAATATTTTAATATTTGTTAGAACAAACACATTTGTCTTTTTGTTCTCCCAAAGAGGAATGAGCTCTTATACACTTTATTCATTTATTTCCTTGTAATGTGTCACATATGAACAGTAGTTTATGTTACCTTAAAAAAAAAAAAAAAAAAGCAAAAGCAACCACCACAGGGCTACATATAAACATGTGAATTAAACAGAATATTCAGATCGTTTTCATTGTTCTGATTACCACCAGCTCACTTGATGAATCATCCATAAGCAAATAGCTTTGTGTCATCCTTTCCCTTCAAAAACCTATATATCCAGATTGCCTGTAAGCTTGATGTGTCTTGCAAATAACCATTGTAAATTATTTATATTTAAAATCTTTAAGAATCTATTCAAGAACTAGGGACAGAAGCTAGAAATTTTAAGTTTATCCAACAAAAAGTGTTTGAAGTTTAACTGCACATTTAAGTGCAAACCGTTTCTACTACACTTGTGTTCAGAGCTACAGGCCCATATCTGTTATGACTCCATTTAATTATGAATTGACAAAAGATGTAAATCGGCTAGTGTGCCATGATTCTGCTGCTGTAGAAAGGATTGCCAAATTATTTTCTTTCTTTTTTTTAAAGAATTTGACCATTAAAGATATATGATGACCTATTATGACAGGGAATGAAGACTGAAAAGGCATTTTGCAGGACTGGGGACATTCATTATAAACAATTTTAAAATTATATCTGGAATTACTTTCAC
The DNA here is from genome assembly GCA_013397975.1 of Machaerirhynchus nigripectus. Lineage (NCBI taxonomy): Eukaryota > Metazoa > Chordata > Aves > Passeriformes > Dicruridae > Machaerirhynchus > Machaerirhynchus nigripectus. The sequence continues at coordinate 712,466 of VZRQ01005763.1, forward strand.
TTAAGAATGTTCACTATATCTTAAAATGCTCAGTATTGATAATAAAGGCAGACTTAACGATTTGTATCCCTTTAGGTTTACAGTCTTAGAATAACATGAATTTCAAATGATCTTTGACAAAGAAGTATGCTGTTAAACAATCTGCCATCAGAATGAAAAAAGAAGTAAACATGTGGACATGCTGATACTGATTTCCCACAGCCTGATTCTTTATGGATGAACTACTTTTATTCCAGTCTGATTACTCTGTCATTCACTAGAGCCTATCTTGTCTACTGCCGTCATGCTTGGTCTTTGACATTAACAGCAAGATTAGCACCAGCTCTGACTGTCACACTAGTCAGAGCCTAGAAAGATACCGGACAGCTTGCTTTGGTACAATTAAAGTTAAAAACAGACCTTTAAATCTGTTCCTCTAGGCAATGATTCCCAGCCTAGGCCTAGGGGAGAATATTGAATTCCATTTGCAAAGGGGAACATCAGAGCTGTTTTGAAAGTGCACGGTTTAAATCTCTGAGATATGTATATAAATGGCATGATTGATCTTATTATGTGACTTCTATGATTTACATGTATAAAATGCATATTTTCTTTCAACTTAATTGTTGTCTTTCAATTTCCCAGGGTGTAGTTCTCCCTTCTTATGATTCATGTAAACAAAAATTATGCAGAGTACTTTTGGAATTGCAAATTTTCATTTACGGTGGCAAGACTATCAGTAAATGCCTTCAGTTTCGTCCAAAACTTACAGAGATATCTCCTTCAGGAAAGCAATGCAAAGAATATGCAAATGCAGTAAAGGTAGAGGGCAGTAATGGGTGCATCCTTAGATGTCTTGAGAAAGTGATGTGGTATTGAAAATTAAATAGGTAAGACAACTGGCTCTCAAGCAAAGAGTACAAATGTAAAACAAGCTGTTAATCCATACTGAATATCATAGTCTGAAAATTTGTTTTATTAAAACTCCTATTTCAGGTACTGCAAGATCTGATTTTTAAAATATTAGGCATTGAAATTTGGCATATGGAGTATTTCGTTTTATCCAATAGGAAGGAGTCAAATTAAATGTTGCTTTTTAATGGTTCTAATTTTGTTGTTGTTGTTACTTAGATTAGAAACAACTAAATCAATTACTTGTTGTTGTGTATGCAGCTTAATATATTCCAGACCTTTTATGACAAAATTCTTCTTTGTGTTGCTGTAGAACCCTCAGTTTTACACAACTATGAAAACAAACACTACAATAAAAATGTTTAATACTAACAAATGAATGATCATGGAAAGACAAAAAAATCAGTAAATTATAGCTAGATTATAGACACACATCTTCAGGGTTCTTACGTCAGCAAGGGGAGTGCATAGCAAGCTCATTACCCTGGACTTCAGGAGGGAAGACTTTGGCCTCCTCAGGGATAAAGCCCTGGAGGAAATAGGGGCCCGAGAAACCTGGTTAATATTCAGAGATCACTTCCTCCAAGCTCAGGAGTGATGCATCCCAACAAAGTGTAAATCATGCAAAAATGCCAAGAGGTCTGCATGGAGAAACAAGGTGCTACTGGACAAATTCAAACACATAAAGGAAGCCTACAGAGGGTGGAAGCAAGAACAGGTAGCCTGGCAGGAATAAAACGTAATTTTCTGTGCATCCAGGAGTCAAGTTAGGAAAGCCATAGCTCCAGCTGAAATCTTACCAGGGTGGTCAAGGGCCACAAGAAAAGCTTCTGTAGGTACACCAGTGATAAAGGAAAGACTAGGGGAAATGTGGGCCACCTCCAGAAAGAAATGGGAAACCTGGCTACTTGGGACATGGAAAAGGCTGAGATATTCAAGAACTGTTTTCCTCAGTCTTGTCCAGCAAGTGTTCCAGCCACGAAACCCAAGTTGCAGATGGCAAAGGCAGGGCCTGCGAAAAGGAAGAACCAGTAGAAGAATATCAGATTTGAGACTGTCTAAGGAACCTGAAGGTGCACAAGTTCATGACCCGCTGACACGCATCCATATCCTGAGCAGTGCCAAAAGAACTGTGACCAGCAGGTAAAGGGAGATCATTCTACCCTTCTACTCTGCCCTTGTGAGACCGTACCTGAAGTAATGCATGCAGCTCTGGAGGCCTCAGCATGAGAAAGACAAGGACATGGTGAAGCAAGTCCAGAGGAGGCCACAAAGATGACCAGAGGGCTGGAGCACCTCTCATGTGAAGACAGGCCAAGGGAGTTGGGGTTGTTCAGCCTGGAGAAAAGAAGGCTCAGGGGACACCTTGTAGCAGTCTTCCAGTTCCTAAAAGGGACCTTCTTTCTCAAAGTGGAGTTTCTAATGATGCTTGTGTGCTTTCTTTCAAGTTCCTGTGGCTAATAACCAATTATTTTTTAATCAGCACTTGCAAACTGATATCTTACATTCTAAAGGGATGTACCTGATGGATCCAAGTGGCCCCTCATGGCACAGAAAACTGATTTTTTAATACTTCACTTTGCCAACTTTCCTTTCATTTTGTTTTACAAATGTTCAAAACTTACATATTTCTACCCCTTATCTCTGCATCTTCAAATGAAAATTTTCAAAGCTGAAAACTTACAATGTCTATAGCCTAAAGATTAAAGAAACCTTTTTGATTCCTTAGAAAAATATATCTTGTACAGGAGGCTAGAAATATATCATCAATCTTTTAATTTTAAACATCGAGGGGCTGAGGTTAGCTTGAATAAAGAAAATAAAATTTTAATCCCATCTTTTAAAACATTAAAAAGTTCAGAAAAATTTAAAAAGCATCTTACATCTTCAATAAATCACCACCAGTGTCATTTCTGAATAAAATTTTTTTTTTCTTATTTAACTTCTTTGGCAGCTTTTTTCCACTTCAAACCAGAGGACTGTTATTTATTGAGAGATTCAACATACTAATTTGCTGATTTTATATCTTGCTGCTGTATCTGTGTCTACTTTTGCTGTTTCTAGAATAAAAATATGCAGAGATAGTAAGTTTTCTTCTTCAAAATAGAATAAAATAAACAAGAGCAGACAGCAACACAGGAGAAATTACACAAAGTAAGGTGTCTTCCTAGTACTTACAAATAAAAGTTTAGAGATTTCCAGAGATACCTTTTCTCAACAGGTTAAAATGCTTTTCTCATTAATAAGAAAAATGTTAACATTTGGCTACAAAATGAACCCTCAAGCTTGTCTCAGTGTGATGTGCTAAGAAGTCAGAATAATTATATCTCACTGAGAGTTTTTCTGAAAGCTATAGACTTTCAAATCCCAGAAGTGGTACCTCATTTACAGTCTGATATCCTCTAATTATAGTATAACTTGTCTTAAGAAACTTAATCTTCCTGAGGCAGAGCAACTAGGTTTCAAAAAAAAAAAAAAGGAATCTAGTCTTTCAGAATGGAAAAAAACCCCCAATATTTCAGGTTTTTCAAAATAAACAAAAGAATTGAAACCAGTATTTTGCAAAAAATGATGGAGGCCTTTTAAGTGAAGAAATTTAGCTCCACTTGGCTTGTTTCCTGCTTACCTAATAGTTTCTCATCTTATCAGCATGGTAAACACGCTTGACACCTGCATCATGTAATCATGCCTAGTTATCATGATTTGTTGTGGGTAATTAGCGACTATGGCTGAATCCTGATGCACCACTCTGTTGTGACAGAGTGTATTATATGCAATATGTAAATTCATAGAGGAGATCATGATCCAGGCTCTATATCACACTTTAACTGTCTAAAAATATTATTTAGTTTTGCTTTAAGGGTAGATCATTTTTACAATATCTGAAAATTTGAGCATGTTTCCCAGACAGCTTTTGGAAAGATATTTCTTGCACTTTTCCTTCAGAGATGTTCTCATGAAAAAAAGAGTAATTGTGATCCTTTTTATTTTTTCCTCTTCATTCTTGAGAACTTGCTTTTGCTGGCTGCACAGTGAGGCAACTAGAACTGCTAAGCCTCCTAAATCCCCACCCAAGCCCTTTCTGCTCTGGAAGGCCCAGAGCAACTTGCTCTAGCAGTGAATATGGTAACATTTTGAGCAGAAGGTGGCATTAGATAACATCTAGAAGTCCCTTCCAGAATAAATTTATTTTGAGATCCAGTAATTATTACAGCAATTGTTCTTTACATGTGTTGTGATTATTAGAATTTTTCTGGAGTGATAGAATATGGTAGCAGGAGAAAGAAGCCATTCTTCTCTGCTTCGCATATTCAAGGAGTGCCAGCTAAGACACCGTGGTCATCCTTGTCTTGCTCTGTGACTGTTAAAGAGTGACAGGACATTGCCAAGGATTACCAAGGATCTCTCTGCTTAATAAAGACACCACATATGATGATGAGGTCCCTATATCAAATTTTCTGCTTGGTGGTGTTATTTAAGAGAACTGAAGATTACTGCTGTGTAACTAGTCTTCAAAATGGGACTGTTGTAGAGAAGAATAGATTGAGAGAAAAATAGTTTGTGTTGAGATCTATTTTTCAATCTGTACTGTAACTGCACCCAACTTACTAAGACCTTGAAGTTGTGAAGACCCCAGGAACTTCACAGAGGAGCACTGAACTCATAGTGGTTTTATGTGAGGGAAATTTGGTCTTTGTGTACACTAAGGTCCTAAATATACAGTCTATACTCAGGGGATTCAGCAATGGAAACTGAGTTTTCTTCCTTACTCTCTTAACCATTGTTGCCCCCGTTTCTCCAAGTTCTTTCTATAGAGAATACTTACTGTTTAGCTCAAAGCAGCTCATGGATAACTGAACTGTAAGAATACTCAGCAGGATATTTGCCAAAAAAATCTCCAGTTTCTTTTCTGGCAGAATTATATATTTAGAAGATGGAAGAAATTCAGCAGATGTTTGCATATATACGTATGATGATTTTTGAAGGACATAATAATTTTTAATCTGCTTCATGCAGTATACTTTGAAAGTCAGTAATCCTGGCATACTTTGAATTAAGGAAGGAAATGTCTTCTATGGCCAGTACTTCCAATCTGAGAATGTCTTCCAAAGTCAGGTCCTATTTGGTTCTCAGGACTTATTTCTCTCTCTTACACTCTTAATGTGTATCATAATATACCTAGTTGCTTTGTAAAGAAGGAATGGCAAATTTTGAAACATAGATAAAGCAAACAGTTACTGAATAAATGCAATCGATTGCCTTTACAGAAGGTCACCAAGCATTTGTCAGCACACCATCTGAAAACCATATTCAACAGTTGCCTAAATTAAGTACAACCTTATATCTAATACAGCCTACGCAGTAATGGATGGGACAATGTAAAGGAAAAGCCTCAGCAATTAAATGGATATGTGCGTTATTTTACTTAGCTAAAACTAAGGGAAGACTAAGGGGGTAAGGAAAAATATCAAATTGTAAATTATCACATCTTTAGAAGAAAAACTCCAGAATAGTCGCTCAAGTTTAGCCTTCTGAACATTATATGTTGCTACCAAATTGTGTGCATCAGTGGAATTATTAAATATATCTACAACACATGAATGCATACAAATCAGAAATCATTCACTCCAGTGGAATTTATATACTGTGAACATTACTGTAATTACTTCGAAATTGACCATTTGTAGTCTATATTTTTTTATTCTTAAATACGCAATATATGTGGTAATCTACACTTCTAATGTACCATAAATAATAGCATACTTTAGTTAACAAAATACCACAGCCATGCAATGTTAAATGTCTAATCAAAATTTTCTCATTTATTTTCAAGTGTTGTATTTTGAAAAATTAAAACTTTTATGCAGGGTTGTATTCAATAATTACTTAAATAAACAGGATTCAATGTAAGGAATGGTTGAATAAGAAATAAAAGAGAGAAACAAAGTTCTATGCAAGATATTCAGAATTTTTTCTTAAATCAATAAAAAATAGTGCTACCTCTGGGAAAAATATAAATCCAGAGGCAGAATTTGATCCTAAGAGACAAGTTTTCAAACGTAGCTTTCAGGGTGTGGCTGCATGAAATTGTAAATGCATCTGAATAATCAAGCAAGTTCAAATTTGAAGAGGCACAACTGGTACTGTGTTCATGGATGTAAAAGATTGAATGATATTTCCATAATTAATTAAATTTGCAAAATAAAAAAAAAATAATAAAAAAAAAAGATTGGGTTAGTCCATGATCTCATCTTTTCCCGCACCTAAGATAGATCTACCACAAAAACTAAAATATATTGGCAAAAAGCTTTATAAAAAAAAAAAATGCAAGGTTCTCAGGGCAAGACGGAGAGGTTTTTAACTAGAAGAGTATAATTTCCTATTTTTTAATCTATGCTGGTAAAATTTATGAAGAGGGAAAAATAATGAAAACTCAGTCTTACATTAAAAGTAATAATATGATTATTATTCACATCATGACACCACTAACTTAAATCCAGTCATGGACTTCATGGGTTTTAGTTCTTTAAAAACAGGAAGAAATCAGTCTTTGTCACAAAGATGATGTTATCTAAGTCAAAAAGCACCTAAAATTGTAGACAGGTGGCACAATGCCAGTAAAAAGAAATTTGTTTCTTTCCTGGTCATGGAATGACAATCTCCTAACACTGCCATCTTGACTGTCTCTCAACATCCATAGCAAAAACAAGATAGATTTTGAAGGACAGTTGGAAAGAACTTTGTCTACTTTTACATATCACTGTTTTTTTGACCATGGCAGACATGATTTGCCTTGTTTGAAACAATGAACAGAAATTGCTTCTAAGTCGAAAACTAAGATTCAGCTTAATATACTTATAATCCAGATAGTTGTAATGATATTCATGAATAGATACCTAAAAAATTTACAGACTCTCAAACTCTTCGTAGGAACCTTAGGTTCCTTATTTGTAATCTACATGCACTCAAGTTTCCATCGAAATAATTCTCTGAAGCAACATAACTATTGTTTATCAATGTTTTATTTCTGCCTGATCTACTCATAAAAGTAATAGAAATGATAAGCAGAGGTTTGACATTCTGATTCTTCTAAATGCATAGGAAAAGTGCCTATTATTAAATCTTAGAATGATTAGATTGAATATGCACATTTACCTATGCTTTCATCCTTTCAAAGCCTGGTGTTTAGCAATGCCAGGGTAGGATTTACATAGCAGTAGTTATGAAGACTTTATGTAATAAGTTTATATAGAAAGATTCTCTAGTCCTGCCTATTCTTTATTTTACCCCAAGTGTTTAGTTGTAACAGGCCTTTCCAAAAGAGTAGAATTATGGTCATATAATTGCACTTTACAAAGGATCAAGCTCTGTTATGCAGAGCTACATCAAACTAAGTAAATATGTTTCTCCACCCGCTATTTTGCAAGAGTCCTTAAAGAATTCTAGGAGGCATAAGTCACCTTTCAAAAGTCATTACTAGTTTCTCCCTAACGTATTAGGTTTGTCTAGGTGGTTTATGACTCCTCCATTAATGGATTTTTTTTGTTTTGTTTTGTGTGAGAACATTTTTTCCTAACACCAGGATAAAGCATGTCAGGCAGTAATTTCTTGGATCATCTTTAGCACCTCTTTAAAAAGAAGTACAATGTTGTCAGCTCTCTCGCTTTCTGGTTTAATAGCTATTTAATGATGAAAGGTCTAATCTTGATTCCTTTGTCACTAGTTGAAGACTCATTAAATTTAGCGGGAGTAGAATACAATTTTAATTGCATAGTTTTCCTACCAGCACGGTTCATTTTCCTTTGATTTCACTGGGATTCTTGGACAAATGCCATTGGTGATTGGTGGCTTATTTTAACTTAATTTCTCACATTGGAGCATTTCCTTTGCTTGTCTATTTGCACCTAGTTGCGGATAGTCTCATATTTTCAACAGTACATGAGATAAATTATGTGAGCTCAACCTCTACAAGCTTTAGTTACAGAATGGATGATAAGTATTGCTTGACAAGGAAGCAAAATTTGCCCCAAATCATGAATTGACAGAGTTTGGCAAATTCAGTTATTAAGAATATGAATTAATGAATATTGTCAGATTTCAAACCTTGGAAATTTCTCCTTATGTATTACAGAATATTTTTAAAGCTAAAATTAATCTTCTCATCACATGACATATCTCACAGAGTCAAATATGAGTCACTAGGTGTTATGATCCAATTATAAGAAATGCCTCTGCCCAAAGTAAGGTGCAAACAAGACCATATGCCAAGGTCAATACTATGGACTTTATTTAACAGTAAATGTGACATAGAGAGGTAAAAATATATGGGAAGAGAGAGAGAGGAAAAGGAAGAGAATGAAAGTGAGAGAGAGATTAATCAGAAGATGTCACCAACATGTGGATTCCTATGGCATCCCTCTGGTCCTTCTTCACCCTGGTCTTGGTGCTGGGGACCCAGAGCTGTTCTTCTGGAGATAACACTTTTACACAGTCCAAGTCCTGGGTCTCCATAGGATATAGATGCTATTCCCAGAACTTGATGTGGCATGTTATGGGCATTTGCTTTCTTTACCTCAGTTTGCCATGGTAGCAACTTTTTTATCTGGATGAGTTACCCAGATCTGCTTCACCAGGCCTGGAATTAGCATCTTCATGTTGTTGTCATCTGCATTTACTACAAATTCAGTTGTGATAGCTTATTTTATGGGAATTTCCTTCTTTGGCACTGTTTTGAGAGCAACTGCATTGTTTAAGTCCTTATACTAGGTACTGGTATGAGGTATACTGATACTGCTGGATACATGACCTTGAGACAATAGTCGGTACTTTGAAAATCAAACAGAAAAGTCTATTCTGTGTTCCTATTGCACAGTACTTGACCTAAATCTCCTTTAGGCTTGGTGTCATGCCTTTTTTACTGTTAAGCTGTAGTTGCCGTTCTGTATTTATGCGGGTACTTTTGCATTTTTTTTGTTTACTTTTTGGCTTTACAAATAATATGAAATTTGTGCTGTAGCCACATTACTGTGAGACATCCTTACCACAAGAAACTGTGAATATATGCTACTTTTGTGGTATAGGAAAATGTAAGGAACTTCAGCCAGTAGCCTGTTGGATGTGAAGTGTCACCTGAATAGAATAGAATCCAGGCTTTGTTATGAAGTCAATGAGACGGTGCATCCCAAAAAAGAAGCTACAAACTGAACCAGAATTCATTCAATGTAGGCAATCAAAAAATGTATCTTGTAGTGGGTGTGAAAACATGCTACTTGAAAGTGTTGGTACAGCCATTTTTGAGGAGTTGGATAATGTTAACATCAGCAGATTTCAAAGTTTGGTTTGATTGAAAGTGTGCTAGATACAGTCCCATGAAAGTAGAAGTACAGAAGTTTAATGTTTAAGGGAACATGTCAAGTGATTTATGCCCCATCCCTGGAAGTGTTTAAGGCAGCGGAAGGTGTTCCTGCTCATGGCAGGGTGTTGGAAATAGATGGTTTTAAGGTCCTTTCAAATCCAAACAATTCTAAGATTCTATGATTTGAGAGGATCAGTTGCTGAAAGCAAACCCAGGTGGCAACCGTCAGTTATGTCACTGGCAGGGAACAAAGATGACATTGTGCTTGGCAGTGGATCATGAAGTCATGCTGGAAGCCCTGTAAATACAGCCACCTTATAACCTTCCAGAACTTGTCCAGCTGCACCAACAAGGAATTCTCTATTAAAATACCAATGTCACAGTCATCTACTTACAAATTATTGAGATAATCACATAAACATAATAACAGCAACAACAACAATCATAATCACCAAGCAGAATGATTTGCATCTGGCCAAATCCAGTATCAATATTTTAGAAGACCCAATGAAAGTATTTAGGAACTAGAGAAAGTGTCTCCTGCAGTAACGAGGGAGAAGTAAAACAAAACAAAACAAAACCAAGAGTTACTAAGACCAGAATCTATCAAGATTACTATTCTTTATATATATACACACACATATATATTTTAGGCATACTTAAGATTGATGTGGACATTAACTCTTACTAGTATGTTGTAGATAGTTAATTACATGTGCTGTTTTTGTATTAAAATTATGGAATCTGTGATGACGGATGAAGTTACTTTAGTTACTTTAGAATTAACCAGCCTGAGTATGTAGAGGTGTAGGTACTTTTGCAAGTCTGTCACATATTTCCTTTACAACTCTGAGCAGCACACAGAGGATAATACTATGTAGTCGTTGCTGATGAACTTACAAACCAACTTCTTAGAGGGCTTTAATAGTGCTTCTCAGGCAAGTAGCTGCTCCTGGGAGTTCATTCCTTTATCTCGCTTAGTCTCATCTTTCCTTTGAAAAATGGAAGCAGTAATACTGCTGTGAACAATAAAATCCTCAAAGAAACATTTGTGAGTTTCCAGACAGTATTTGAAGTTTGCATTTGCATCAAAGACAGAAGCTTATTTTGTTTGGTTTTATGCATATTTAAACAAAAAGATTGGCTTCATGTTGCTATCTTAAAATTTAAAAGTGGATAGAACTCGCGCATATACCTTACTGAAGAAATAACAAATCGTCTAATAAGCAGAGGGCACTTTACTGTCACCGCAGAGCCTTTCATCTGAGCAGCTATGAATAAAAGTGCAAGTTTTTTAAACCACCTGTCACTTAGTATTAAGGAAAAATATTAAGGAAGTTAAGGAAAAAATATGTTGTGGCCTCGTACGTTTTTAAAGGGAGATAACGGAGTGACATGGAAAATGTGAAGGCATGAAATCAAAGTTAAAATCTGTGTAATTGCAGCAATATCAGCAATTGTCAACAGCTTAATAATGTATGTAAGTGAAAAGGTAGAAAATATGAGCAGAACAAGGAATGATAATCTTGTAAATAGGCATTTCTGAAAAGATTCTGTTAAAAATGTCTATCCATAAACTGTATGCTTTGTGGTACTTTCCAAGTAAATATTAAAATTCACCTTGGACTGTCACCAGATTGATGCATTTTTGTGATTTAACAACTTTTCACCAGTAATTTCTGAGGAAAGATGAGAAGTGAAATGCTCAAATGAACTCAGTAACACAGTTTCTGCTGTTTTCATGGCTACTGGGGAAATATTTATCCACTTACAAACAATAAAATAAAATTGGCTTCTTTAGCCTTTCTCTGCTAGACATCTTTAATTTCAACTTAATCTAATTTGCATACATTATTTTTATCTTTTATACACAGCAGCCAAGCAACAGCACTGTGGAAGTCAATCTAAAAGCCTTTTATTACATTACAGCGTAATTTCTTATTTACTACGCTTGCTAAATTATATTTTTGAACAAAACTGGCAGCTACTCTCTCAATTGACCAGAATGTTGTATTTTTTAATGATTGAAGCTGGAAACAGCTAGAAGCTATTGTTTCAAACATAACCTTAACTTTGTTTGCATGGTAAGTAAATGGCTATGGTGACTGCTAACTGAACAAGATTGAAGATGGTAGGTAGTAACAAGATACTGACATGAATGCCCTGAAGTCATATAGTCAAAGAAGCCAAGTTAAAGTTCTTTTATCCTAAGAAATTGTATTGAGAAAATGTAGATCCAAAATATTTGTTTAGTGAATTACTCTCTACTGACAGTTGAGATGTTATGCAATAGTCAAGCTGATTCCAGTTTGAAGGAGCCAGAAATTAAAAAAAATTGCTGCAGGGGGATATGATAACAGAGTACTCCAGCATGTTCATCATGTAGGCACAGTGCAGAGAGGTATATTCTTGCCTTTTTATCTATTATTATTCTGATATAATTTGATTATTATATTTTGGACTACCAAAGAAACAGAGTTTGGTGAAGATCTCAGGATAGCTTATGAAGTGTGAAATTAAGAATACTGCAAAAAACCTCAAAACCAAGAGACAGATTTCATTCTGTCTGTGGTAATTTCTCTGAGTGACTGGCATATGGTAGATAGATTCAAGGATGCATCTTGATTCTTTGTAAGTAATGTGTTCCACAAGCAAGAAAAACAACCTGACTTGCTATCACTATGTTTAAAATATAAAGAAGAAAAAAAAATATTGGTGATTTGGTCCTCTGAGAGTTAGTTTACCTTCCACCTGCTGGATTTTGTATCTTGTTGATGATTCATTTACTGACGTAATTGTTACAACTGCAATATGTTCTGGAATTATTGAACCCCCTCCGTCAAACAGCCTTTTATGGCTGAATATCTTGTTGAAAACTACTGCATTTAAAATAATGCTAAATGTTTGTTTAAATACTCATTAATTCATATATTTTTATAGAGTACCTTTTGATTGGTACTTGTATTAATCAAAATACACATATTGATTCTAATATTTTTAATAGCCTCCTCTTCAACTCTGCAGGCAAGTTTTCCCAAAACTAGGGTCCTGTATTTCTACAAGTCATGATTACAGTTTTATATTTCACAGTCCGTGTTCCAGCACAGAATTATGGCTCAGGGCTGGGAGGCTGGTGAAATAACTTTCTTCAGTTTGCATAATTTTGTATTTTATAAACTTTAATAATTTCAAAGATGGTGATTTTTGGTGATAGTAGAAACTCTTAAGCATTTAACTTGCTAAATAGATAATAATTAGAATCCAAAGTAAGCAATCTGGTCACTACTCTAATCTAGATACAGACATCAATACTGTAATTATCTACATCTGAACTAGCCATCCTACATTCATATTATAGCTAATGTGGAGAAATAAGCACTTTTTGGGTGTGATTAATCTGACCTGTTGTATGTCTGATTTAGAATAAAATAAATTACTCTCTAGAAAGCATTTAATCTTTTCTATTTGCTCTAAATGGAATTTAGGATGACTAGCTGAAGAGTCAGTATCTATTTTTGGTGGGTGAGTACCATCATGAGTGTTTGTCGCTATGAAAGGAAGATGCATATTATGAGAACAGATATAAGAAAGACCATTCTCAATTCATACACAACATTTAAGGAAAGAAATACAATGAAAATTCATATTTCTTTCCTAATTTCCTTCGCAAATATGTTAACTTGAATTCCTCATGGATTTGTTTTGGAAAAACTTATATGAATCTTAGAAATTAAAGACATGATTAAAGGATAAGTACTTATTTTTTGAATTGCTGAATTCTTTTATGATCATTCACTCTTTAAATTCTTATTTATTTAGTCCATGACTCCACCTGTAGTCCTCTCCTAGAACCAGATTTTGGTAATTAGAAGCCTTCTTCCAATTTCCAGGGTTTCAGTTTATCCTCAATTTTTTAGTTATCTTTGTCTATTGCATAACATGAAAGACAGATATCTGAGGTGTCATTAGAGAAAAAACAGTTCACAGATGTAAAATAGGATGTTAATTAAATTTTGATCTGGTATTTTAAAGTAGTACCTCAAATAAGATACAGTCTCTACAAAGTTTTGAGCTGATATTTGCGATATCTGGTTTGGAAGGGAGATTGTTAATTGTACTGAGTTTAGCCTGTCAAATCTTCCGGTTTTACAATCATCTAAAATGAATGTTCCTTTTACAACATTAACTCCTATCATGAACAACACATTTAGCATGTACTGCTCCATTACCATTGATTTTCCCTTTCTTTGGAACATTTGTAGCACTGGGTCTGTAGCAACACATCATTCATTCAGCTTTTTAATATTAAAAGATAAATAATATAATTTTAGATTGACTTGACTGGCACAAAACAAAAAAAAAAAACTGTGTACGAATACAGTACTTCTGTATATGAAAACCTGATCCATACGAAGATGTAGCGACAACATTGCAGGAGATAGCTATAAAAATTATCTTTAGTGTTTGAAGCTGCAAGAACTCTTGGATTTGTTCAAAGACTAGATTTCCTGTGACAACTCTGACATTTTCCTATGCATCACAACATGTGAGAAGTAGAAATTAAGGCAGGTTTTAAAATTCAGGAGTCATTTTGTGTTAAATTCCTTAGATTTTAAATACAGCTTGTCTTTATCCCAGGCTTGAGATAAGTGATTTGATGGTTGAGTTGTTGCTTTTTCCTGGTCCTAAAATTAGGAGCCAAACATGGTTAGAGGGGAAAAAAGGGGTTTTACCTTGGTATTTATTGAAAGATCCTTAGGTGGACCATATCCAGGTGGAACGTGATGGAATGCACGCTGAAATGCACCCCAGAATGCACCCCCATGATAGGTCGTGTATACAATTACAGGCTTTGCAAATTAGCATGTCTATCAAAGATTCCCCAATGAGAGGCTCGAATGAACCTCTCATTTGGAAGAAGTCCCCCCTGGATGGGCCTATCTTAGTTTACAGGATATGTTCTAGGGAAGACCTTGGTTTCTCAGGATAGCATAGGGCTTTCTGACCTCCAGCTGGAGGTCTCCAGGATGTTTGGTCTCCTGGCTTAATGGAACTTTGGGTCTCAGCTAAGTTATGAGACTTAGGGAATTGCAAGTATGTGGGTTAAAAGCTCTAAGGATACATAAAACCTATATAAAATGATATATAAAAGGAGTATATATAAAAAGACAAAAAATTATCATGGCATCAGAGTAACTGTACTAGTAGGGTCATGGAGGTATAAAGACCATCAGGCTGTAGTTCTCTGAGACTGAAATATCAAATATAAGATATATGTTCATGTAACTCCTGTTGACCACAATTATTCAGAAGAGATCTCAGTGTTTGGTCCAAAAAAAGGGAATTAGATGAATCAACAGTCTTTTCTGTGAAAATATATGTCTACAAAACTTTAACAAATCTGATTTAGTCACAGTTTGACTAGCTCATTACATTTGCTTCACTACCGACTTTTGATTTACATAAATGTTCACTACAGTTTTAATTGCATTTTCCTTCATGTTACATTTTACTGCTACAATCTATGGCTGTAATTGAAAAGGACTTAATTTTTAATCAGGGCTGTTTTATGTAGAAAATTATGTATCACTTTAATGTGACAGAAATTTGCTGTGTTGGAGAGAACTCCTGAAATGTAAATGCAAAGATTGCATCTACAAACTCTTAGACTGGCAACTGGTAGGGCTATAGCCAAATGTACAGACAGACAGTCCTCTCTGGTTGGTTAAGAAAAGTTTGATGAAAAGATTTTAGCCCCAAATTTTAAACTGAAAATTAGGGCATTGCTCTACCAGGCAAGAAAACTTAGAAATACTTTTTAAGACTACATAGTTTGTCTAAATGGTGCCTTATGGGGTAATCCCCAAACTCATATCAGACAATGGAATTCCAATCATTTTCTGATGAATGATCATAAATAATTGCACTGGAGTAACATAAAACTAGAACTGTTCATAGGTTGACACTGAATATATTTTTCTTTTCTAGAAGCAGCTCCCAGGGATTCAGCTGCCAGTGCCTTCTTCCTCCATTCTGGACAGCCCCAGCTCCACTACATGAAAACATATGTGAATTTCTGACAATGGTCTGAATTACCTTTATCTGTATAGAATTAGGGATCAGAATTTTGCATATGCTGTCTAGAATATACTTTCACAGATAAATCTTTGGGGGTTTATTGATAAATTTAACATTTTAACTTTATATCTACATTTAACATAACGTATTATTACTATTCTACTTGAAAGTAACTGGGTTTACTAATGTTCAGTCTTAGTCAAGATTGGGTCAACAGAACTTCCTTTTGATGCATTTGCTCTTTGTGCAATAGAAACATTTATTTTATAGCTTTGAAACAGTTTATCCTTTGGATCAAAATGAGCCACTTTTAATCTAAAACACCTTCATAGTACTTTTAAAGAAGCAGCCTTAAACTGCAGCAGAGCTACCCAATACAGAATTTAGCATTCTACTGGTTAAAACTATCCTAATATACTGCATATGACCATTGAAACAGGGAAAGAAGTAATTTGCAGTTCTCTGAAACTACTGCTTAAGAATTTATAGAACATCTTCAGTGAAATAAAACTGCACAAAATACAGTTTCATTTTTTTCCTGCTAATGAAATGCATTCTTTACTCTTTTGGCCATGTGAATGGTATTCTACTTACTAGCCTGATGTGTGAAACATGCCAAGAGGAATAGCAACTATGTACATCCTTAAACAGATCTCGGACACTACAGACTGTATAACATTTCAACATTTATGTGAAAAGGAAGAACTCTGGAGAATCTACTAGCACACAGCCCTAGTGCAGTCTTCCCACTACCCATAGTTCCCTGAACAAAACCCAACTCTTCATGTATTAAATCCGAAAAGAGGAGTTTCATTATAAAGACTATAAGGCAGGCAGATGTGTTATATTAATCATTTAGAATGAGAACATGAGAAGCAGAAAGATTGGGCAGTGACTGACCTCAGGAAGCTGAACAAATTGATCGCATGTTGTGACCCCTCTCTACTTAAGCTGAGGATAAGTATAAGAAAACACCCTTATGTATAGACTTTTTTCAGATAAACAATCTCAGCGTCCTTCCCTTTAATGTGGAAGTAGCCAACATTAGTCTTAGGTATTAAGCAGCTACCTTTCAGATATTGAAATTTCAGATGACTATATAGCTCACGTAAGTAACAGGCATACTGACCTGCTTCAACATCTTTGAGCAGCAAAGGGAGCTGAAGATTTTACTGAAGAAACCTGAGAACAGAATACTGGAATACTGGATCCACCTCCGAATGAGTTTAAGTCTTAGATATATTTACCCCTCAATTTTACCTTATTAAAATAATTAATATATATTTACCTTATTAAAATAATTAATATATTAAACTATTACCTTAATAAGTCTTAGATATATTTACCCCTCATTTTTTTTTCCCACATCTGGCATGAATCAAAAAGTTATTCTGTGTGAAGTTAGCATATTTACTTGGACATATTTTCAGAGTAGATATTTGTTTACATAAATTTCAGTACATTCCAGCACATTTCAGCTGCAGAAAGCAGGTGATGAGTTTGCACATTATTACCAAACCACAAAAGTCATGGAATATCTTTATGTTCTAGTCACAGAAGCTCAGTGAGATGTCAAAGTTTTGAAGTATGTGAATATTCATGTCACAGGAAATTTTCCAGTGTAAAGATAATCATCCTTTGTGCCAAACAATCAAAACACACAAAAAAGGCAACTCAAGAAACAAAGGCAAACATATCTCTCCAGGCCAAATTAAAAAAAAAAAAAAAAAGAAAATCTGATTTTTATTTCAATATGCAATCACTCCCTCCTAGCTTCTTGTAAACACATACATGTCTTTGGTATAATTATGTAAGCATTTATATGTGATAAAACCAATTAATTACATTTCACAATATTTTTATATGCTTGAAGGTTATAATTACTAAACTAACTGAAAGAAACCTTAATACCTTCAAAATAGAGTCATCAGTGATCCACAAATGAAATAGGACAATTTAGCAGATCATGATTACACCAGTGAGAGAGAAAAACTAGGCAACAGTAAATCAAATGTTGAATTAGTAAATGTTGAATTCACTGAAGGTATTGCTAATCTATTATTATTTGGAGATTAAAAAAAGAGCTAGGCATATGCATAACATCATCAGTTTCCGTGAGCTGGATGCTGTGTGCTTTCTGTGCATAAAGGCAGTAGTAGCATCCCACACTTTGTGCTGGAAGAAGTTTTTTCCAAGCTTTATGCAAATCCCCTGACCCTCCGACCACTACACATTCTTCAAACGGACACCTACCTTCAAAAGTGACAGCAAACAATAATGTAACAAATGAGCCTGCAGTCTGCACATGTGCAACATACTTTACCTAGAATATTTGGATGTGATAGAATTAAACTGACCTCTGTGACAAGGACACCTTAATCAAAAGAGTTGGAATCAAAGGGTAGGTGAAGAGAGGGAGCACAATCCTGATGGGTCCTGCATTCTGCCTTAGCTGCCTGTTGGGTTAGGACATTTAATCATTCTGTCAGCATTTGCTATGTATCTCTTTACTCTGATACTCACATTTTCTCGACTGAAAGAATGCTAAAGTGTTTCCCATTATGCTTATATAAAGGAGAGGGAAAAACTAGTTGGAGAATTACTTTACAGTCTGCTATGATTAGCCTTGTGGTAGACTGTACAAAACTTTAATGAATATTGCTATTGGAATTAAAAATGCTATGATTAGGCTTTGCTTTCACATACCACAAAGTTTAGTCTGGCTTAGGTTGTTGTGGGATTTTTCTTTCTTCTTTTTAAAATGAGAAGACAAATTTTACACTTCTCATGTGTTTTTTTAATGAAAAAATTATGGAGAAAAAGAAAAATAAAGCCTTGCACACTGGTGTGGACATTGGAGGTAATGTAGAAATTCATTATTTCCTGCTCACTTTTACATGAACATAGTCAACACCCTGTGAAAGCTTTATGATGGCTTAATTGCTGCAATAAAATTTTAGAAAGTGCTACACAGTACTCTTTATATTTATCTTGACAGACTTTTGGCAATACATATATAAATTAAAGGGGAAAAAAAGTACTCTCATAAGTATATTATATCACTAATTGATGGAAACACACACTTCTTACAAACAGGCATTTAAGAGTTGGCCTTGATGACTGAGGACTTATAAAAGAGCTTAATTTTGCATTTTCAGTGGTTTTCTGAAGTGACAGAATAATTCAGTTAGCACATCTTTGACACTTTACTTGTGGTGAGTGTTCAAGACAAGCTTTTACAATAAACATGCAAGGTAAAATGTATAGATAACATGCAGCTGGACTAGTTTTGAGATTATGGCCCAGAGTCAGAAAGGGAAGTAAGGATATCAGAATTGTGCTCCAGTTCTGACTGCTGGGTTGCTCTGCGACTTTATGAAGTCCCTTATGGGTTTGCACCAGTCAAAGCCCTATTGACAAGGCATACAGCAGCCAAAGAAGACTGTGCATCTTCTTTGCTGAAGTAAAAGTAACACTGATAAGTAGTATGGTACTTCAGCTTCCTATCACATAAGTACTCTGCAGCTTAATATTTTTACTTTAAATAATTCAAAACTGTTCCAAGGCATTATTGGATCTGAATTATCACTTTTAATTATTCCCCCCTTTTACTTCCTATTCTTTTACATCATATGTCATCTTAAAAAATTACATAAACTGTACGCTTCCTCTTAATCTTGTTCCTTAATCTTGTTCAATTATTAAGTGGGCGAAGCATAGTTATTAAAGGGATCTACATGCCCACAGAAATTTTTGTTGTAGAAATGTATTCCATCTTGCAGACAAACATGTGATACTAAATCCCAAGCATTCAAAGTCAGTATACTCCCTCAACGAAGTGAAAAGATTTTCTTAATTTAAATTATTTTTTCTTTGTGATTTTTAGTTACTGAGTTATCACTACTCAGCTAGGTCCTGATATCTTGCTGTTCTTTGTAATAGTGCAAGCCAAGTATTTTTATTAAAAGACAAATTTGTCACATTTTCTGTTGAGCCCGAATGTATGGATTCAGAAAAGAAAACCATCAATTTTTCAAACTTAAAATAATGCTATGATAATTCTTAATAGATAAAAGACTATGATGCAGAGATGCTATAAATACCAGATATTATAAATAGTAAATGCAAAAAAAAAGGTCTGCATGTGATTAACTTGCTGAATAAACAGACTTCTTTGATTATTTGTCTTGTAGAAAGGACATAACTTTCCAACAGTTTGAATATAAATTTTAGATTTAATTTATATCTTCTATAGCTAATTATGATGAAAGTTTTTTGTCATTATGGCATTTGTATGGAAACAAACCCTAAAGAAGAATAGCAGTATGGGTAATAAAGATGAAGAAAAAAACCATATTGAGAGATTCTGCTGATGGGTAAGATTGTGCCCACTGTCACAGCCTTTCAGTCCTAGCTACCTTGGAAGTTTTTCTCTTGAAAAATTCTTCTGTGGAAGGAAAAGTAAAATCAACAGCACAAGCATTAAGGAAAGCAATTTCATTTGAGGAGTGTTTCTAAAACTCTTGTTTAGATTCAGTTCAATTTAGTGCTTCACATTAGCAGCTGCTAAATGCCTCCCATGTGTCAAAGTATTTGGATTTAATTTAATTTGAATGTCTATCTCCCCGCAATAATTAAATGAATAGCAAGTCAACTTAAAGGAACATTGTGTAGTAGACAAAAATCACAAAAGAAGTTGAATTGCATTAAATAAATTGTAATATTGATCAACATAAACCAGTATTGAGTTTAGTATTCGACTTCATGACTCATTTGTTTAACTTTATTAGGTCTTTAAATAGATTGTAAAGGATTGGAGAAATTAAAATTCCATTGAAGAATTTTAGTTTGAGAAATCAGTTTGTTTCTTGTTTATTTAGTACTGTAAACTTTACTTCAGCATTGTGTCATCAGCTCTTGGAATTATCTTCCTTTGAAAACTGTGTACTAGTATTCTAGTGTAGGCATAGAAATATGTTTTAAAAGAAGTCACAAATTACTTCTAGAAGTAGAATAGACGTCCACAAGTGAAGTGGACTTGCCGAGATTACTGGTTTTGTTATTATAAGGATCATCCTATGATGCTGATGATCAGATGAGGATGATAACTTCATCATCAAATCATCATATGAATGGAAGAGATCAGAGGGTTGTGATCAGTGGAGTAGAATCCAGTTGGAAGCCTGTAGTCAGTGGGGTTCCTCAGGGATCAATACTGGGTCCAGCCTTATTCAGTTTCTTTGTCAACAACATGGATGAAGGGATAGAATGTCCCTAAGCAAGTTTGCTGATGATATGAAACTGTGGGGAGTGGTTGACACACCTGAAGTCTGGGCTGCCATTCAGTGGGACCTTGATAGGCTGGACAACTGGGCAAAGAGAAACCTATTGAAGTTCAATAAAGGTAAATGTAGGGTCCTGCATCAGGGGAGGAATAACCTCAGGTACCAGTACAGGCTGGGGGTTGACCTACTGGAGACCAGCTCTGCTCAGAAGGACCAGAGAGTACTGTATTGGTGGATGAATAGTTGTCCATGAGCCACGTGTTGGTTTAAAAAAACCTGGTTTGTGGGAGTAGGAGAAAAGCTGCTCGAAACTTCTACGTCCGGCACAGAGCCAATCACTGAAAGCTCTGATGATGGGCAGGTTACTAGCCCAATTAGACAAGTTGGTGGCGCCTCTGTAAAGACATATTTAAGAAAGTAAAAACCACAGGAAGTTCTCTTTCTTCTCCCGAGGGGTGGTGAGGCTGCCGGGGCCCGCCC